>JAJOZX010002014.1:200000-235000 GCA_023014485.1 Bathynomus jamesi | reverse complement strand
CAATTGATTGTTTCGCAATCATTATGTATGTATTACTTAATATAAGATTCGCGGTAGATAAAAATCCACAAAATTCTATAATATTTTCAATAATTTTGGACTACTGATAACCGATTTTATTGTTAAATTGGATTAGAAGGTACGTTACACGAGGTCATATCAACAAAAAAATACTTTTTCAATTCCTATATAAGGTACAGATCTTCTACGGAAAGTCATACTTCAGACTCAACCTGAAGAACGGGAGAATCAAGTCATTCTACTGTAAAATGAAGTTTGTAAGTATTCGTTTCCTTGGTGTAGTATATCTTAGAAAGTTGATTTTCTATGGGGTTGTGCACTGTACTTTAAAACATCAAATTCATTGTACTCGTAAGCTTGTAACACTGATTAATTTATTTGGATTACTATCAAGACGAGTGAAATATCATATTTCATACTTTATTTCAGCATTATAATAATAATAATGATACTCACTTCATATACATTTCATGAGAACCCAACAAGAAATGGGACGTTTAGTGTCCTGAACCTTTTATTGTCGTTTGCTAAACGTCCCATTTCTTATTGGGAACCTTTTCAAGATAATACTGGTACTACCACTTAATTGCGATATAGGCAATTTGGCAATTTGGACAGACTTCTCTTAACTTTTACAAAATGAGTTTATCGATGTTAAACACGCAAATTTTGTTTTCAAGAGTGTCATTGCTGTTATTGTGGCCCTCTACGCCACCGCTGCAGCCGAACCGGAACCTCAGCCTCAACCGGTAGCTAAGCCCGACACTAAATCGGACACCGTCTATTCTAAAGGAATAACAGTAGTTCGCTTCGAAGATAGTGATCATGGTTATGGAACGTTTCGCCGTCCAGCTGATTACAACAGTTACTCCGGTCTTGGAAGAATGTCTAGCTACGGGAGTTACGGAGCATATGGTCGGTCACTGCATGACTGTCTCTCACCGTACTGGCGCTTCGGCCCACTAGGATTCGGTTATCTTTCTCTGAACGACTACTATGATCTTGATTACTTCGACAAATTAGCTTCCATCAGAAAGTATTACGCCGCACTCGGACACGCTTACAACACCTACAGTTTCTTAAATGCCAAGCAATTGCCACCCGTTACCACATACACTCCCTACTCGAAAACGTACTCTTACTCCACCTACAATAAACATCGAGATGTTGAATGAACAGATTATGGTACTGGGCCTTGGCATATTAATTTTGTTTGGTTGAACTTCTAGATTAATGTAACTTATTTATTTATTTAACAATTGTCTTTATTAGGTCAAATAAACTTATAATTCGCATCAAGTCAGTATTTTTAATGAACCTTATCTTACATTGTTTAATAATTACGAATAATTTCCTTCGGTAAATCGAAGAAAAAACGATAATAAACTATTGAAAGCTGAAAAACCCTTAACCCTTTCATACCCAAATTAAGTCGAAAAGTAAAAAAAAAATTGGGATATAAAAATCGTTTAATTGGACCCAAAATAACTGAAAAATATATTTTACAAAGTTTTATTGTTCATAATTAATAAAATACGAAATGTGTTAAATTTCACACATTGGGAACTGGAAGGTCGAAAATTGCTTCCAAAGTTAACGATGAAAATTTCACACACTGGGCATTAAAGGGTTAAATTTATAAATTTGTTTTATTAAATGCAATTAAGAATTACTTTAATAAAAGCATGAAAATTACACTGGGGAACAAATTTTAACTTTTTTTTGTTCCTTGGACGTGAATAGGTCGGTCTTATAGGATTTTTTCGGCTCATTCCGAATATAGCCGTAGGTTACTGAGAAATTTGTATTTTAATATTTATTCAAAGAGTGTATAGAAGTTAGTAAAAATACTTCATAAAAATTATATTAGTGGCAGATTGGCATTTAAAATATTCTTCTTAAAACTTCTTTGTCACTGATTTTCTCTTGTAGTTTTCATTAGGAGCTTCTCACATCAATGTCTAGCAGTAATCAGCTAACACTGCCGGATCCCACCTCCCTTGGTAGCGTTTCTCCATAGTAGCTATATCTTGGTGGAACCTTTCTCCATGCTCATCGCTTACGTCGCCGAGGTTTTCAGGGAAGAAATCTAAATGGGAGTGCAGGAAATGGATTTTTAGTGACATATTACATCCCAATAACCTATATGCTTCAATCATGTCCTGCACTATTTTTTCATAGTTAGAGGCTTTGATGTTCCCTAGAAAATTTGTGACAACATTCTTCATGGCCTCCCATGCCACTTTTTCTTTTCCTCTCAAAGCATCATCAAACTTTCGATCTTTCATGAGCTCTCTGATTTGGGGACCAACAAAGATCCCTTCTTTTATCTTTGCATCGCTAAGTCGTGAAAACTTTTTCTTCAAATATTTGAATGCCTCATCTTCCTTGTTCATTGCTTTGACAAAATTTTTCATGATGCCAAGTTTGATGTGAAGTGGCGGTAAGTATATTTTCTTGGGGTCAACTAAGGGTTCATGAGACACATTCTTCAGTCCTGGGATACATTTTTGACGAAGTGGCCAATCCTTTACAAAATAATGCGAATCTCTGGCTCTGCTGTCCCATTCACAAAGGAAGCAGCAGAACTTCGTATAACCGAGCTGCATTCCCAGAAGAAGCGCGACGACTTTTAAATCCCCACCTATATACCAACGAAACTGGTCATAATTAATCTGCTGAAGGATGAGTTTCATATTTTCGTAAGATTCCTTCATGTGGACAGCGTGCCCTACAAGAATGGAAGGGTATTTATTTCCATTGTGAAGTAGTACAACCTTGAGGCTTAGCTTCGAAGAGTCAATAAATAAACGCCAATCTTCAGATTTGTGCTCATGACCGAGAGCTAACAGCAGTCCATTTACATTATTACAGGAGCATAAACCACCTGACGATGAGAAATACTGCATCAGATCTTTTTGGCGAGTGCGGAACGCCGATATGCTTGTATCTAGTGATGTAGGTCACATCCGCATCCGCATCCGCGGAACATCCGCACATTTTCTCGCATCCGCATCCGCACCCGCATCCGCACTTTGGACTGCGGATGTCGTGCGGATGTGGACCGTTGAGATAAAATGTCATTAATAAGCGGAAATTATCAAATTCTACTATATTAATAGAACTAGTTCATTGTGCGCAAAAGTGATGCAAGCGACAAGACGAGAGGCTGTTCTTGTATGAAGTTACTCTCTTGCAACCTACTTAGATCCACGTTACAAAGCTAAGTTATTTTCACCTAGTACATTAGAACGAGTTAAATCATCACTTGGCAAAGCAGTTGAAGGGTTTCAATCTCTTGAATCTGTCGCTTCGCACCCACCAAAAGAATAAAAGTTTCAGTGACAGAACCAACACCTTCAACAAGCAAATCTATCACAGAATCTGTCTCTCAGTTTCTTGAGTCAAGCAGGAATGACGAGACCTACGCGATGTCAAAAGATGTAGTAAAAATGATCGAGAGCTATCACCAAGAAAAACGCCTGGCTGCATGTGACAATCCTATTAGTTGGTGGAAAAATACGCAGAATATCTATCCATACTTGAGTAAACTTGCAAGGAAACATTTAGCCTGTCCTCCAACAAACGTACCAAGCGAGAGATTATTTAGCAGTGCTGGATTAATATATGATGAAAAGAGAAACAGACTGGCAGCAGAAAAGGCAGAAAAATTAATGTTCCTTAAGCATAACCTTCCTATAATTAAGTTTGAACATTAAACGATGAACATCTTAGTTTACTTTATTTTAATTACTCATTTATAAATATGCCTAATAAAACTTTAAACTTAATATAAATAGTTATCAAGCTAATTAAAGATCTCTTTCTATAAGGGTGGAGGTTGGGGAAAGAGGTCGGTGGGGTGCATTTGAGTTGGGTTCACGTCCCGCATCCTGGTAACACAATTATGGTTTCTAATTGTGGCTGAAACTCAACAAAATATAACGAATTTATTTGCAGACGAATTCACTAGTTGATTTCTATATTAGTTAGATGCTTGATATTATTTTATATGTTCAGAGAAAAGTACAGCAATTATTGTACAATTAATCAATTATACTACATTATAGCTACAGCTCTCTCTATATAATAACTTATTATATACGTTAAACACAACAAATCTCGAATATATCCTAAAAAATAACGAAAATGTAGACATCCGCATCCGCATCCGCATCCGCGGATGTTGAAATCAAACATCCTCATACGCATCCGCATCCGCGGATGTAAAAAAAATGACATCCGCTACATCACTACTTGTATCTTTTGCCAGCAAATTCCATTCACGTAACCTGGAGCCCAATAATTCCGCTTTCTTTTTCGGAAGGTCCAAATCTCTCACGAGATCATTCAGCATAACCTGCGTTATCATACGTGATTTATTTGATTCAGGTTGCTGAAAGTCTGTATCTTTAGTGTCATCAATTTCCATTGGTTCAACTTCAGACTCTTCATCCAGTGTCCATGACTTTGGGGGAGTTGGAATTGGGTTATCATCGTCATGTAGTACTGGTCTCATGGCAGATGCAAGATTTGGGTATTGAATTTTATGTTTATTTTTGGCAGAGAATCCTGAAACGTTAGTCATACAAAAATAGCAATCCGTTAGGTGATCCTTGGGCTCTCTCCAAATCATTGGTATGGCAAATGGCATACATTTGCGGGTACCTTTAATCCAACCCCTAAGAGTGACGGCACAGGAAATGTATGAGATATGAGGTGCCCAGGATTTGTCTTGGTCGCCTACCTTACATCCAAAATAAAGTTCGTAAGCCTTCTTCACGAGTGGGGTCATTGTCTTCCTCTGTGCCATTATGGTCAGTTCTCCACATACGTAGCAAAATGTATCTCTGGGATTAATACAGTTTCGATTCATGCTGGCGGAAAATTATTGAAATCACGGAAAACTTTTTGGAATGAAAAACCAATTTTTTCTACTGTGAAAAATTTTAAAATTTGAGCAAAACTTGAAAAAAATTTCTTTCTTTTTATTAAAAATGTTTGTTTAAATAGCTATATTTTTTTAATGCAAAAAATACTATTAAATAAAGTTAACCTGGAAAAAAAAGAAAGTAAAATTAAATTAGTACACTTAATTTTAACTAATATTTTGGGAAAACTCTGAGTAAATGGAAATATTATTTTCTCGAAAACTATGGGTGATAGAAAAATTCTGAAACCATATTTGGAATCAGCATCAAAGGTTCTATAAGAAACACCAAATAGTTTTCAAGAAACAAAAATGTTGTTCCCTAGTGTTATTTGTGTGTATATATAGGCGGGGCCATCAGCTTCACCTACGTGTGAAGAGAGACCAACACACGGAACCAAAACGAGATTAACGAGGTTATATATAATATATATATATATATATATATGTTACAGGGAATCTGTGTAACTAGGGATTTCATGAAATCCCTAAAATTTTCAGGAATTTCATTTAAGGTTAAGTCGTGATATTTTCGTTAAACCTACGGGAAAATTATTGAATGCCCGGTTAGGTTAATTGAATGCTTGATTTGGTCAATTGTACGACCCTGACGATTGGTAAGGTTAAGTACTGATTTTCGTTAAAACTAACGAAAATATCACGACTTACCCTTGCATGAAATCCCTATTTACACAGATTCCCTGTAACACACACACACACATACATATATATATATATATATATATATATATATATATATATATATATATAATATATATATATATATATATATATATATATATATATATATATATATATATAGAAACGACGTAAGTATAGAGGAGTGTTCTGCACACGAGTTTCTGCCCTATGTAGGAGAATTGCGACTTCTGACTGATCGAGGCCCGTAGTGTAGTGGTAGCATGTCTGACCGGCAATCGGAAGGTCCTGGGTTCGATTCCCGGGCGGTCACCTCATTTTTCATTTGTTCGTCATTTCTCTTCCTCGTGTGCAGAACACTCCTCTATACTTACGTCGTTTCTATACATTAATATACTGCGTGGTCATTGCAGTTAAATGTGTGTATATATATATATATTATATATATATTCAGCTTCGTAAATCGCATTACACAGGAAATTCTAATGCATTTACAACACCAAAAATATGTTAAAAGTTCCTTGAGCGGAAACTGCTTATTTATCAGGTTATGAGTATCCATTTTTAAAATAAAAATAGCAACTCGTAATTAACACAACCACAAAAACGCAATAAATACCAAATTAAACTTAATTCATGTAAGACATTATTATTAAATCATAATTATCTTGGCTTATTTGTCTTTGATTCTCAAATACTTTGAGAAAATTAATATATACAGTATATATATATATATATATATACTAAAGTTACCTAGCAAACTTTTATACAAACGCAATATCTTAACAAAAATTATGCGATATTTAACAATTTTATTCCAAATACAGCAACAATAAATCACTGGGGAACACAACTTTTGGTGACTTAGATGTTAGACCTGTTTCTGGGTATATTGAGGTCGCTGATTCTAAAAATGACATTAGTTTTTCTCCATCAGCTCTGCTTATCAAGATATGATATATATCTATATATATTTCTATATAATGTATATAATCTATACTATAATAAGAGAGCTGTCCGTCCGTCTGTCTGTCTGTCTGTCTGTCCGTCCGTCACACTTTCAGAAATTGTGAGAAAAATTTGTGAGAAAAAAATTCAGAAATTGTAAAAAAAATTCAGAAATTGTATTACGGGCGGCAATGTGAAGCTCAAGATTTTCATGACTGTGTTCTTTTCTGTAGTTTAGCAATAGGGTAAGGGTGAGGGTGGGGGGAATGGTGGGAGTGGGGGGAAGGGTTGGGGTGTGCGGAAGGGTGGGGGTGGGGGTAATGGGGAGGGGTGGGGGTAATGGGGGAGGGGGTTAGCCCCAAGTTGTATGAATGGGGGTGAGGAGGTTTTGGGAGATACCAGATTCAGAAATGTTGACACAATGTGAAGCTCAAAATTTTCACGGCTGGGTTCTTTTTTTGTAGTTTAGCCTGTCTAACCGTCAGCGAAGTGACGGGAACTGTACTAGTATTATATAATTGCTGACTGGCAATCACTGTTGTTGTCAATTGAATACAAAAGTATGATGAATGTCAGCAAAAATAGTGTATTAACATCAAACAAGCATAAGGTACGAAAAATATTTCTTAAATTCAAACAAGCTTGAGACACGAACGGCAAAAAAAGTTCTTTCATTGAGACATCTCACATAAACCGCGTTTCTGAGATTTCTTGCGATGAGATGTGCCAGGACATTCGCGTTGGATGCTCCAGCAGTAATCTGCCATCATGTGAGTATCCCATCGTCCGCGGTACCGTTCTTCCATGGTCCTTAGTTCTTGGCGAAATCGTTCACCCTGTTCCTCGCTTAGATCACCGAGGTTATCTGGGAAACGATCCAAATGACTGTGGAGGTAATGCAGTTTGATGCTCATTTTACAGCCAAGTTTACAAAAAGAAGAGAGCATATTCTCCACTAGTTCACCGTAGTTATCGGCCTTATAGTTCCCAAGGAAATTCTTCACAACCATACTAAACGATGACCACGCACGTGCCTCAATGTTGTCCATTGAATCTTGGAAACGCGGGTCTTTCTTGAGTTCCCGGATTTGCGGTCCATCGAAAATACCTGCCTTCAGCTTTTCCATGCTCAGCGCAGGAAATTTTCTACATATGTAGCCAAAACACGTCCCATCTCTGTTCAAAGCCTTTATAAATTGTTTCATCAAACCTAGTTTGATGTGCAGTGGTGGCAATATGATCCTTTCTCTGTCAACCAAAGCTTCTTTGATGATATTTTTTTCTCCAACCACCATGTTTTCTCTCAGAGGCCACTGTCTTCTCACCCAGTGTTCATCTTTAGCTCTACTGTCCCAGAGACATATAAAGCACGGGTACTTGGTGTACCCGCTCTGCTGGCCCAGGAGAAAATTCACCATCTTCAGATCCACACAGATCACCCATTGGTGGTCTCGGTATGATATCTTTTCTAGGACTAGGGCGACTGTCCCGTGCTCTTCTCTCATACCGACTGAGTGACCAATTGGGATTGATCTGTATCTGTTGCCGTTGTGTAGAAGAACACATTTTAGGCTCCGTTTGGAGCTATCTATGAATAACCGCCATTCACTTGGTGTGTATTCCGATATGCCCATTTTCATCAGCAATCCGCGCACATTGTTGCAGAAAACTAAATCGTTCTCTTTTGAGAAGAAGGGCAGTAAATCCTTTTCTCTGTCGCGATATAACGTGATTTTGGTTCCCGGCAGCAGTAAATTTTTTTCTCCCAGCCTGGAAGCTAACAATTCAGACGATTTCTTCGAAAGACTTAAGTCCCTTATGAGGTCGTTTAATTCGTGTTGACTAAAACCTTCTGCAACTGATGACGGTCCTTCGAAATCACTGTCATTTTGCCCACATATGCTTTCTTTGTCAGTAGCAGATTCATCATCTTCTTGAGGGAGCTCTGGAAGATGGCTGAATGATGGGACAGGTATCTCATCTGAATGTGAAACAGGCCGTCTAGCTGAGTCTATGTCAGGATACGTCCATTTACTCCGGTTACGTCCATTGATGCCCTTTATATTCACCAAACAAAAGTAACAGTCATCACTGTGGTTTCTCTGTTCTCTCCATACTATTGGTATACCAAATTTCAGGCACCTCCTCTTTCCGTTGGTCCATTGCGCAGATGCTCCGTACACGTTTTACACACAACATGATGAGCCCATGGCTTATCTTGGTCCCCTAGTTGTACTTTGAAATAGGCAAAATAAGCTTTTTTCACAAAATCAGTAATAGTTTTTCTCTGTTCAATGAACGTGTACTCTCCGCAGATAAAACAAAACACATCTGGATGATTTAAACACTTTCTTCGTGATGAAGCCATGTCAACACCTGTAACAGGAAAGAATTCACGTTAGTACATGTACAATACACATGCAAAACAGCAACATCAGCAAAATCATAGCTACAATTTAATTATACAGATGCATTTAGATTTACGAGCAACTCATAATACCGTTCCAGAAGGGTAATAAAGTAGGTAATGACGTATGCAATATCTCAAAAACTAGAGCTGCTAGAACAAAATGGATGATATTTTCTGAATCAGTGGCATGAAAATATCCAGAATAAGGTCTAAAATCTCAGGCACCAAGAAAAAAATGTTTTTTGGTTCCCCAGTGATAATTGTTTATTTTGATGTTCAAAGTGTCTTCCCTTAACTTGAACATAATATCATGGCGGTTAATATGTTGAGATTAGTTTCACATAAAGTCAGGTCAATAAGAATTAATTTGTAGTTGTCAATAGTATTTGTAATAATGCGGACTTGGTACTCTTGCAAGAACACTGGTTGCCGAAACAGGAATTAAAATTTTATCTAGGATTCATGAGGACATTATATTCGATTATTATTCCATGCATCTTCACCCGTAGATTTATCTAACGATTAACTTTATGGTAAAGGTAAGCCTTTTGGTGAAGTTGGTTTCTTAATCAGAAAAAAAATGGACAAACTATGTAAGATTTCTCCCGAGCGATAATGAAAGATTGATAGGTATTGAATTTCATATACATAAACAATGAATTCCTCTTAATTGTGAACTACTATTTACCTAATAATAATAGAAGTAATCAAGATGAATACATCGATTTTTTGCATAAGAATAAGTCACTTTCAGATAAACCACAATGTTGGCAGTGCATAATAATGGGGGACTTTATTACCGATGTGGAATCATAATTTTTTGTAGAATTGAGTACCATGTGCGAGTCTGCTAAATGAAGTATAAAAGATGTAGAATTTCTAGGCACAAATGGCAATACTTTCACGTATGTTCGCGATATGAATGGAGGTACTAGATGGATTGATCACTGTCTCATTAGAAACAATATAAAGGAACGTATTGTCAATGTTCATATTTTGCATGATTTCCCTCTCTCAGATCATAGACCATTGAAGATAGTAATTAATTGTACCAACTTAAAAAGAACACGACATAACTCTTTAGGCAGAAACGAACGTGTTGACTTGTCTAAGGTTAATATGCGATAGAATATCGAATATAAAGATAGGACAGAGCACCTTTTTAATAAGTTAGAATTATTGCATCTTGAATGCAGTAATTCATGTTCAAATGATTTTCACTTTAAAATTGCTGAAAGGTATTATAATGATATAATATCCATAGTAAGGGAACCAGGAAGGCCTTGGATCAAATCGTGCAATTGTCATACTAAAATTATTCCTGGATGGAATGATTTTATAGCTCCCTCAGGGGCTCCTCCAGGAGGAGTGTGGCTGGGTTGACTAGTCATTCCCTTGCCTTAGTAAATTTATTTTTTTCACAATGCTAACTTTTTGTAACGGAAATTTTTATGCACAAGAGAACATCTTTATTTACAAAAGACAGTATGTTATGTTCTTTGAAAGCATAGCAAAATGGGTAGCTCATCAATGAGCGAAATAGACACCAAAAAAACGTTCTTTAGAAGCTATTTGAGGAAGATTTTGATACCAGCCATCCCCTTCACCCAAATCCTGGAGGAGCCCCTGCCCCTTGAAAAGGGAATCAAAGGATGCTTACGATATATGGTGTCTCTGATGTAATCACTCTTCATATCCCATTACTGTTCTCAGCCATGCTTGCTCATAGTTATATTCCTGTAGAGTTTACGAGGGTTTATATCATACCCCTTGTAAAAAACCAATATGGGGACATTCTATCTAGCGATAACTACAGGCCTATTGCTGTTCCCTCCTGCTTCTCCAAATTACTTGAGAAACTTTTATGGACGTCTCCTAATCAGTTTGGTTTTAAAAGGTCCCATTCAACTGACCTATGTATTTGTTTTGAAGGAACTTGTATTTAGATATACGTCAGTAATTTAATTATTAATAGTTGTTTTAGAGATATAAGCAAAGCATATAATAGAGTGAATAACAATATCATATTTAAAAAATTAGCAGACAGGAATGTTCCACCATGTTTTAAATTTATTGAAATTTTGGTACACACCAAAATTTTAATGTTAGAGGAGGCAATGTACTGTCCGAATGTTTTCATTCCTCATGTGGAGGTAGACAAGGCTCCTTTGTCGCTCTGCTGTTTAATACATATATTACTTATTTATTATGGATTAATTGCTTCCGTTAATTAGGCAAGAGTGGAATGCTGTATAGATGAAACCTTTTGGTGAAAAGTCTGGATCATATTATAAAACTTGTGAATCATATTCACGGAACCATGACATTAATTTCAATGTCATTAAAATTAGAGTTATGCAATTTCAACCCAAAAGCTCAAACCAAACGGCAAATATTATTTTCAAACTGAGAGTTGAACCAATAGAGCAAGTACAAGAATTTAAGTATTTGGGTCAAACTATCACCAGCACCTCGAGTGACAACTCAGACATAAGGAAATGATATCGAAGTTACTGTGCTAAAGCAAACATGATTATAAGGAACTTCAACTTCTGTACAAGCGAAGCTAAAGACACGCTTTTTCGCCCTTCCTGCACTAATATTTATGAGCAGCAACTCTGGGCTGATTATAAAAAAGGCTCCTGCGGAACATTGTTTGCTTTCCAACAGATCTTATAGAATGCTACGTAAATTACCCCCAAGATGCTCGGCCTCTCAAATGTTCGCTAACCGCAACGTTCCGAGCTTCCCTGAGGTAACAAGATGCGCTCAATACAGTCTAATGCGAGGATATTAAAATTTACACAATCCAACTGTCCATCAGTCTCGCTTGATGTCTTCTCGACTGTGGACCACTATGTATGAGTGTTTGTCTATAACTCCACTTAACTCTCGCATTAACCATTCCATTACACGTACTTTTTACTTACTTACTTACACGTACCTTTCTTTTAGGTGGGGGGGATCGCTCTCCTGCCAATAATTCACTGGTCAACACTCATTTTATTGCCAATCATATTAGAGTGATTTTGGGGTAACTTTGTGGTGCTGATTCCGAATATGACATCGGTTTTGCTAGATTGGCTCTAATTTATGAGATAATTGGTACCCCATTGAAACACGTAAAAATGCAAAAAATTTAATGTTAAGGCGGAGCCTACTTACAAATCGCATTGAAATTGTCTCAAATCATACAAAAGTAAACACATGAAATACATAATGGCATTTTATTCGGTCTCACGATCTAGAATGTTCCGGTAGTTTCCCATATGCACGCGTTATGGTTACGTTTCCTATTAATTGAGGGTATTCATTATCTCAAGAACTAGAGCCAAATCGGAAAAACTACTTTCATTTTGGAATTCAGCAACCCCAAAATACCCTAAATTCGTACGAATTTCCTTGGCAACGAAAAAAAAATTTTTTTTTGTTGACCTGTGTAATCATTATTATTGTCATTATCATTATCATCATTATCATTACCATATATATATGTTGATATTGTCACTACGTTACATTTTATTTTTATTTTATTTTTTTCTTCTTTTTGTAGTCTTATTAGTGGGTAGTTTTTATTATTACTTGTTTTAGTACGTGTCTTATTTTTACTTCTCTTTTACTCATAATTTTTAGTTTTTTAAATTTATTATTGTTTCATTTATCTTATCATTTATTACCTTCAAGAATAGTACACTATTTTATGGCATTTATATTTAAATTCTCAAATTCCTAATTGCTATGGAAACCAATATAGGCCTATACGTTTGGAAGGAAACTATTTATTTAGAAGTGCATTTCGATGAAATGCATTTTATTTTTATAGGTATAATAAACAGCCAAAGATTCCTTCTTAACTTATAAACATTAGCTCCCACAATATCTGAATTATTCATTACTCATTTACTGGTTTCCATCGTAACTCGACTCATGTCTGTCCTGGTCTGTCTTTCATGCATGATGTTTTATATATTCATGCTCGGAGGCCGGGTCTTATACAAACCAATAAATATATATATATATACTGTATAAATTATATTATCTAAACCAGTTTTTCAAGGATAAGCTTTATACTGGCATTCCTAAAGTAAAGATAACTTTAACACACGTGGGATTCCTATAAAACTGCCGAAGGGCAAAACTCTTTTATGATCTGCAGTGAAAAGGAGAGAAGCGAGAAAAAGCTTCGTCACTTACACAATCAAAAGAAACGTATAAAAAACAAAACAAAAAAAAGATAACTCGCAGAGGATATAAATGGCAGATTTCTAACCCTTTCGTTTAGTGTGTCCACAGAGCTTATCCTTGCATTTGTTAACATCCTTCTATTACAAGTATCTCATTAACATGAAAGTGGTAAGTATATTAGTTATACACACACACACACACACACACACACACACACACATATATATATATATATATATATGATGAATAAAACCACGAAGGAGAGGAAACACAGAATGGTGCTCAAGCGGTTTCGTCTAATGACATCCTGAGGATGTCATTAGACGAAAGCGCTTGAGCACCATTCTGTGTTTCCTTTCCTTCGTGGTTTTTTCATCATAAATATTTTTCACGTGTTACTTTCGTGAAATAATTTTCATATATATATATATTATATATATATATAATATATATACACACACACACACACACACACACACACACACACACGGGGTGTTTCAGGTCGACCCTAGAAATATGGAAATTGGCGGAATTTGTAGTTTGTATTTGGTATTTGGTAATTGGTATTTTCTATATTTCTATAGTCGACCTGAAACACCCTGTATATATATTTGTATGTTCCCACTGGTGTGATTGATTCTTTGTAGATTAATATTTCAGGATTAAATTTTACAAAAAAACGAAAAATTATAAATGGCAACTCACAGTGGATCTTTTAATGGCTCTTTCCCTGAACATCGGAGCAAATTTAAGAGTTTTGTGATACTCCATGATATCAATTGAGTTTTATTATAGTTAGCAAAATCGACAAGCAGATGCTCTTCTAAGGCCGCCCATAAATATTTCTTGACCCCTGGTGGCGGAATCGAGCGGGCCCCGAGGCCCAGGCTAACGTTTTGATGTGTTATAACAACCCATAACCCTGCATAATAATTGAAAATATTTTTCAACTGTTATGAGTATGTGGAAAATGTGACATTTTGTCTTTTAAATGCAAATGAATTGCTTGACTCTTTTTTGGGCAAAGCCATTAATCAGATTCTTAAAATCAATATTTCCTTCCAACTCGCTCTCTTTTAACAAAATTGTTAATATATATATATGAAGACATATAAATGCACACACACACACACACACACACACACACACACACACACACACACACACACACACATATATATATATATATAAATGACACAGTTTTTAAATAAATATTTGCTTTTCATCCCAGTAATTAAAAGTGATGATCAAGAGATTTAATTATTTATATCGAGTAGCAAGGGGGTCCCCATTATCTCCAGGCCACTGACAAGCAGTCGGTTGTCATGCCTTCTGGACGGCACTTATTGCAACAATAAGCACCTATTCTTTTTGTAGTTTTGAAATGGATGAGGACCACGACCATTTATTTTTCAGGTGCTTTCAACGAAATATCTCTGTATTGGATAATGTGTTAAGGTGTTTTACTCGCATTACGAAATTAGTGTCTCTTAAATTTTTATAATATTCACTGTACTCATGTCCAATATATAAACACTGAGGGGAAGGTAAGTACATTAAAAGAAATTGTTGCTCGACATTTATCGTTAAACCTTAAATGAATCATAATAATTTTTTTAAATCCTTTTTTCAAAAAAGTTTATAAATATAAAAATTTTTAAAATATATACATTGTAAAGAAGTTTTAAAACCATTCACGTCAAATTAACTAAGCAGCTGTAGGGGTTTCTGTTTTATATAGGCTCCGGATTATTGTCTATGTAAGGGGTCCTCAAAGTTTCCTTCGTGATGGTGTGGCGCGGCATTTCAAAAGGACAGCCTGAGTATCGTGACACATCCATTTCTTAAAATTTTGCTTTTGACTTCAAGCAGTAAAAGAAAACCTTAATTTTTTTTCTTTTTAAAGAAACTTATTTTTTCACGTTTTTTAGAAAAATTAGACTGAATTTTATAATTTCTAAAATTTACACCATCTTTGACTAATCCTTCAATTTTAAATATGCGTTACTTTCACTGTGACTTTATATAAGTTCTGTAATGGGCCGTGGGACACAGGATCGTTTCAAGGAACAAATTTGGAAACTCTTCATGAATGCGGTTCTCAATTCTGAGAGGAACCTTTCCTTAAACTATTTTAGTATGGAATAAGGAAGTAAACAGTTTAAAATTTCATTGGCATACGAAACTTTACTGCTTTAAGTGAACTACTCTAATACGAATACAAAATCTTAAATACACACACACACACACACACACACACACACACACACACACACACATATATATATATATATATATATATATATATTATATATATATATATAAAATGAAAATTTTTTCATTGTGCAATTCCTATCATATTTCAGTTTGCTCCGATCTTCCTTGCTTTGATCGTCGTCTTCGCCCTCTTCAGTAGTGCCATGGCTGATCCTGATCCCGAACCAGAAGCGGAACCGTGGAGAAGTTATGGACATAGGGGAGGATACAGAAGATACGGAGGATATAGAAGAGGGTATGGAGGATATAGAAGGCGCTATGGATAAACGGTGGAAGAACGGCAAAATGTTCGGATAAAACAATCTTTTCACTTTTCTGAATATTTTTGGATATTTCTCAAAAAATTTAATCTTTCATTTTTGTGATCTTTACAAATTCAAGAGTTTAATTAACGCTTTGGAAAGAGTGAATGACTTTACTTTTCATTTAACTTTTATCACTCTTTACTTTTACACTATTCTGGAAATTATTGAGTATGTTTGTAAAGCGTTCACTATGATACTTATATATATATATATATATATATATATATATATATATATATCTTTTTAACGCTAAAACACTAAGATCAGTAATGTTCAATTATCCCAAATGTGTGTTTGAAAAAATACATATATAACCCTACTTTGTATTAAATGTAAAACATACATTTATGTAATGAAGTAAAATATGATGTTTTAATTATACTTCAAAAAGCGTTTTCTCAAAATAAAATTCAGTTGAAACCCGCATTTTTCTAAAGTTTCCCTTAAAAATGAATAGCCGCCATGTGTTTCACGATACAGAAAAAGTTGATTCCAAGTTCAAGGACAGTTTGTTTTTTTAATAAATGAAAAAACGAAATTCAGTGTGATTATAATTAGATTTAAAGTACAAAAAGTATACAGTGTATTGCTAAAAATATACTGGAAACAGAACTTCCGATCACTGTGGAATAGATATGAATAACATCAAAGAATAACATCAAAGACTCATTTTCATTTCTAGCCCTTAATCGGTTTACTAAAGCCTCCATTAAAAACAAGATAAAGCAAAATGCTAACAGAAAATGGAATGTGAAAACACACTTCTTTACTTCTACATAAACTTATTCCCACTTAATAATTCCCATTTATCAAAGAATTAATTTTTTATTTATATTAAAATATTAAAACAAAAACGTTAATTATTGCACACAATAAAATCGATAATAATAATAATAATAATAATAATAAAATTAAATAACTTTAATGATTAGAAAGGCTATGTAAAGTCAGCTCAAAAAGTCGGGGTACACTGAACTACTGTTACCCTGTGCAGTCCACTGTATCCCGACTTTTTAACTGATGGTACAAAATTGAATATTTAGGAAAGACATTAACGACTTTTAATTCTAACTTTTAAGTTAAGAATTTTCAGTATTTTGTATTTTTTTAAAAATATGTTTACACATTTAAAACGTTGTTTTATAAAAACGAACAATTCCTCGCTGTAATATAAATTTTTACATTTTAGAATATGAGCAATGTGCAAGTAAAGTTTTGACACTTTAATTTCTCTTACTGAGGTACGTTCACTAAAAATACTTCTCTAATTCAATATTTGAAATGAAATATTTAAATATTGAATATTATTCTGATATACATAAAATAAATTCTCCTAAATATGGCGGGAAGCTGCGGAAGATTCAAGAATAATAATAATATCATTTGTAAACTTCAAAGTTAAAATTTATTGTTTAATTTGAATTTTAAAATTACTTTTCAAATTAAATCGGTTATGCAAAAATAAATAAAATAACATTTTAAATACAATGGTGGTGCAGTGATTCGTATCGCTAACTATGACTCCAGAGGCCCCGGGTTTGATTACCGGCGAAAACAGGCGGCGGCGCGAGGCATACCCAGATATTGATCCTTCCAGAAAAAATAGGTTGGTAAATAACTGGGTACCCTGGGTGGCCAAGCGCATTCTAAGTGGTACTAGACGTTTAGGTATGTATTTGAAAAGTCTGTTCCATATCTCATTATGAACTCAGTGGTCAAATTTTTCAAATATATAAAGGCGTAGAAATTAAACATTTCATTTGTATAATAAATTAGTTTTCTATTCTTTGCGCGTGGACGGATGCGCATTGTAGTTAAAAATATTTTGAATTTGTGTCGCGAAACGGAATTTCTGAAACGATCGTTGAGCATCACGTTCGCTGACGGAGTCAGTCCTCTCCCTATGCTTGACAAATTTTGCGCGAAGTCAGAGCCACACTACTCCCAAGTTTCAACTCGTACAAGAGGCACACTCGAATTTGCTCCGATGTCACTGTTCATCTGAATGCTGCCAAAAATATGAAAAAATATAAAAAATGAACAAAATATATATATTTATAATATAACAAATTAAAGTAATTATAACCTATCTTAGTTTAATGTATAGAGATACAATAAAAAAAACGTGTGTACCTTTTAATTTCACTGTTCCAAAACCGTCAATACTTTTTCCTCAACCTGATATTTAGATGTGGTTAAGACGTTGGGCTGATAATCGGGAGGTCGTGAGATCAAATTCGGGCGGTGACTTTGTAATTTCTAAGCACCCGTGGTGGGTCGTGGTTCGGATTCCACGTTAAGCTGTAGGTCCAAGTTGGAGCAACAAGCTTGGCCCTCGTCAGAATGAACAATTCGGTCGGAAGCAAACCTAATGTTAACCAATACTATATATGAGGCTAAAAATTGGATCACTACGTTAATCTAGTTGAAATCACTTTCCTGATAATTATAAAGAGATTTCAATTATAAATATGTAGTTATCCAATTGCGGTCGATTGCTGCTCTCTCTCTCTCTCTCTCTTCTCTCTCTCTCTATATATATATATATATATATATATATATATATATATAGAGAGAGAGTGAGAGAGAGAGAGAGAGTGAGAAAGAAAGATTTTACATTGGACTCTATATCAGTTTTATTTGTGACAGATTTCTTGACCACATCTAGTCAAAAATAATGTTGTTGTTTATTTGAATTTCAGATTGTCAAACACTTACCTAAGATTGGCAAAAATGTCTTCTGGTCGAATGTCGACAGAGGGAGGATCCTAGAACTCTGCTTTAAAACTGGCTGTATAGTACATGTGCAGAGAGACCAAGTGATTTTCTCCTCTTCCGAAATGTCCATCAGGGCATTAAGGAACTCACTACTGGTATATGCAAAGATATTTTGTGAAGTTGCTAGTGCGCAAACCAAACATCCTCAAGGATGACCCAGAAGAGTGCGTACACCTGAAAATTTTACCATGATACCCATGCATTAATAACATCGCTGAAACAATTGCTTCCATATCAGCTTATTCCATGGATTGTGCTGTACTATACAACCGATTTTAAACTAGATTTTCAGGATGGTTGCTTTGTCAACATTTGACCAGGTAGACATTTTTACAAATCTTACAAAAGTGCTTAACAATTTGAAGTAAAAAAGTAAAAAAATAAATTTGAATTTGGATTCGGCATTAGTTTGTTTTGTTTCAGGGGCTTTATGGCCTATATATATATATATATATATATATATATATATATATATATATATATATATATATATACAGGGTGGGCCGAAAGTCTGGATCCATAGGAAAATATTTATTTTAATACATAAATTACAACAAATGGTAAATACTTAAAATGAATATCAACTTTAACTCGTAAATGCGTATCCGTGATACTGTACAGTGGTTCGTACTCCAGTATAAACAACAAATTATAACAAATGCTCAAATTGGCGGCCTCTGACATCGAGACACTTAGGGATGGAATTTATGATTTTTAATAATTCTTCGAATTGACGTTCTCGAGATGCGTGTTTCACTTGATAATCTTCTTGTTGACTTAACTGGACTATTCGTTAAAGTTTCACATACCATTGCAGAGGTATTTTCATCAGTTGCAGTTTTTGGACGACCAGAACGCCGTCGATCATGTACACTTCCTGTTTCTTTGAAATGTTTAAACAACTTGCCAACAGTCGCATGTGTTACTGGATGCTTATCAGGATGATTTCTATTGAATTCGGTAGCAACTTCTCTGTGTGTAGCGCCCTGTCTTGCGTACATGAGCACAAGTTCTACCCGGTCTTCTGTTGTTAGATTCGAAGCCATTTCTGGGCTGAAATAAAAAAAGTATTTGAGTATTTATACTGGAGTACGAACTACTGTACAGTATCACGGATACCCATTTACGAGTTAAAGTTGATATTCATTTTAAGTATTTACCATTTGTTGTAATTTATGTATTAAAATAAATATTTTCCTATGGATCCAGACTTTCGGCCCACCCTGTATATATATATATATATATATATATATATATATATATATATATATGAGATGAGTATATGAATATACACAAATTAACATGTAAGCTACACTATGTTAATTTTCTCATTAAGAAATCCGCAAGTGAAAAATCAAAGGAGATAACTCTCATATTGATCGACTCACATTTTCGCTGTAGGAATTCTTAGTTCTTTGTGTTTTTTTTTATATGCAGGAAGGATGGGCCAAGGGCGAATGCCTATAAAAGCGCCCCCCCCCCACTCCTTCTATAGAAGGAAAGAGCAAAAATCAAGGTTCAGGGTTTTAGAGATGCCTTGATACTCTGAGTTTGAAAGACTGGAGGTCATAGATAGGGAAAAGATGGATTGAGGAAGATTGTTCCAGAGTTGACCTGTTGAGTAGATGAAAGATTGAAAATACCAATTAACCCTTGCGTTAGAGATTTGGACAGAAAGGAATGAGAAATTGTCGAAAGTCTGGTACTGCGTACTCTTCTTAATGGAGGAGGCATGCAGTTAGAGAGTTCAGAAGAGCAGTGTCCGTATAATACCAATAGTAAAGAGAGAGTGATGCAACATTGCGGCGACGAGAGACGGATTGAAGACATTCAGTAAAAGGCGGGAAATTGATGAGACGAAAAGCCTTTGATTCACCCGGTCAAGTAGAGCTGTGTAGGTTGAGCCACCCCATCTATGTGAAGCATACTTCATATAGGGTCGGATAAGACCCCTGTACAGAGACAATAACTGAACGGGGGTAAAGAAACTGCGGAGGCGGTACAACACACCTAACCTCTCAGAAGCTGTTTTGGAAAGAGAGTATATGTGATCTTTCCAGGAAAAGATCACGAGAAAAGGAAACGACAAGAATGTTTAGAGAAGAGGAAGGATTGAAGGTTGTTGTGTTGAAGTTTGTTAGATTTTACTTAGAAAACACCCCTTGGACTCACAATTACGCAACAATTTTTTTTTGTTTTTACCTTTTACCAAATCAGGAAATGCCTCGCTTAAATTTGGAATTCTCACTCTTCCCATTCTCATTTGCAGACCGTAGATGAAATGTGAAAAATATTGAATGGGGAGTAATCATTTACATAACTCAGAAATTGTGACAGAAAAGTTTAAGTTTCTCTCTTTCTCTCTCTCTTTACACACACACACACACACACACACACACACACACAAATATATATATGTATATATAAACGAAGTTTTGCAATTCTAGGAAATTTCTTTTCTTAACAAATCTGAAAATAAAAGAAAACGTAAAATTCGGTATAACGTTTTTATTTCATTTAAACGCTACTAACAACCTTATCCGATTAGACTACGTTCTTAGTCTCCAGTTTTGAGAATTTGATTGGAAGATATTTATTTATAGTTTAAATTACTAAGAAATGATATTACATTAGAAGGTTTGGAGCTATTGAAGAATAGGGACCCCAGCCTTCTTTAGTTAGGCTTATAAGGAGGCTAACTAACGAAAATATCACGACCTAACCTAACCAATCGTTAGGTTAACTGTACGCCCTTGACGATTGGTTAGGTTAGGTCATGATATTTTCGTTAGTTAGCCTTATAAAGCTAACTAAAGAAGGCTGGGGTCCCTATTCTTCAATAGCTCCGAAGGTTTACATTAAATTACTGGAAAATATATTTTTATTTATGATGTATATTACACTTAATAAATGAGTAGTGAATTTGGCATTAAACTAAATTTGAAAGTAAAAGCGTCTTCAAACTTAAACTTTCTGATAACACCAGGGATGGGAAAGTGATAAAGTTTTAAGTCCAGTTTACGATTTCAGTTTAAGTTTGCAAATATATCGATTTCAGTTTCGATTTAAGTTTTTAAGTTTTTTTCGATTTGAGTGTTATATTTTTCGGTTCGATTCAAGGACCTTTTCCAGTTTGTGTACCGCTTTTCATATAATTTATTTTTGAGAATATTTTTGTTAAAACTAAGGAAACTATCACGACTTAACCTAACCAATTATCAAGAGCGTACAGTTGATCTATTAGTAAATAGTAAATACTATTCCAGAAACAAACAATGTTATAATTAATAATAGATCAACTGTACGCCCTTGATAATTGGTTAGGTTAAGTCGTGATATTTTCGTTAGTTTTAACAAAAATATTCTCAAAAATAAATTATATGAAAAACGGTACACAAACTGGAAAAGGTCCCGATTCAATTTAAATTTCAGTTTTTTTTTTCAGATTTCTTTAAGAATTTCTTTGTACTATTTATATTATTTTTGGGGCGGGGGGGGTACCCTATTGACAAATTCAGATTTAATTTTATATTTTATATTATTTCCATTTCTGTTCTTCAAAGAGAGAATTTGCTTTAGTAACTATCTTTACTTTTGTATAATTAAACATGTAAGCATCTATAGCCAACGCATCTATAGCCAACTGAATCAGCACGAAACACTCATCTCAAACTTTCAATTCGAAATGTTTTATTAATTGGTAAACTTTTTAAATTTTAAAGCACGCGACATGTATAAAATATATAAATAATAGTATTAGAAAGGGGAATAAAGCAATTAAATGCGCCTCTATTTATTATATACAAAAACAAATACCTCATAATCTCACATGTTGAAATTAGAGCGAACAATTAAAATATTGTCAATGTTTTCGGCAACAAATTGTTTATTTGAGGACTAAAAACCAATCTGAAAAGAGAAAAAGTCGTTCCACACCAACGAAACTAAAAGCCGTTCCAAATCAAATTAAAGGATAAATGGATATTTTAAATCCATACAAATGTTAAGTCGCAAAAAAAGGAAAATAATTCACGTTATTTATATTTTTTTGCAATCGAAATGCTCCTCAAAACTGAAACGCAAAAACTGTTATTTTTAATCTATTCGAATTCAGATTTCAGTTTTTGATCGTTTTTCAATTTAGTTCGAATTTCGATTTTACTTGTCAGAATTTTTTTTAGTTCGAGTTGTTTTCGATTTCAGTTCATAAAATAATATCGGTTTTATCAGTTTATTGATTCCAGTTCGATTCAGTTTCCCATCCCTGGATAACATAACTGAATTTTCATTTAACGTCTTAAGACAGTGTTTCACCAAAATATAAGTATCGAATCGCTCCTTTAAAATACAAAGAGAAAAATGAAAGCATAAGAGAGCATTTTCTACATAATATGAAAACTTATTTCTCACCACAAACAATTAATTCTGGAAGATAATATGTTAAAAACTTTTCACATAATAGGTGAATTTTTAGCATACACTAAATGTATGCATTAATAATTATTATTTAAATGTGAATATTTCATTTTATCGAATCACATAATGTAAATGGAAACTGTATTTTTAAACGTTTTGGAAAACTGTTTCCATCATCAGAGTTAAAAAATGTTAAAAGTGCTGAGGATGGAAACAATTTTTCGAAATGTTTGTAAATAAACCTAGAATACAGTTAAGTACAAACTATTTGTTCTTCTATTTTAAGCTAAACTGCGCTTTCCTGCGCACAAATCCTTCAATAAAAAAGACTATATTATATATATATATATATATATTCTTTTTTCATCTTTCATCCTTTATCTGTGTACTCGTCACAAACTTCTACATAACTATCCCCTTACTTTCAACAATACACAACTCAGTCCTTCCTCTTCCCTTAACTTTCTTGGCGTTTCCTTTTCTCGTGATCTTTCGTGGAAAAATTACATACAATCTCTTTCCAAACCAGCTTCTAAGAGGTTAGGTGTGGTGTACAGGCTCCGCAGTTTCTTCACCCCGACTCAGTTGCTCTCTCTGTAGAGGGGTCTCGTCCTCCCCTATATGGAGGTTGTTTCTCGTGTGTTGAGCGGCTCAACTCACGCAGCTCTACATGATCGGATGGAATCAAAGACTTTTCGTCTCATCAATTCCCCGCCTCTTACTGACTGTCTTCAATCCCTCTCTCTTCGCGCAAAGTTGCCTCACTCTCTCTTTACTATCGCTATTATAACGGACACTGCTCTTCTGAACTCTCTAACTGCATGTCGCCTCCTTTAAGGAGAGCGCGCAGTACCCGACTTTCTACACATTCTCATTCCTTTTACGTCCAACTCCCTAACGCGAGGGTTAATCGTTATTTTCATTCTTTCATCTTCTTAACCGGTGAACTCTGGAACAGTCTTCCTCAATCCATCTTTCCCCCTGTCTATGCCGCCAATCTTTCAACCCCAGAGTGCCAAGGCATCTCAAAAACCCTGGACCTTGATTTTGGCCTTGATTATTGGAGGAGGAATGAACTGGAAAGTAGATAGAGTAAAACTAATACAAAAAAAAAATGGAAGCAATGAAAATTAAAAAAAATCGATGTTAAATAGAGCTACAGACAAATATTTTCATACTCGGTGACTTCACTTCTCTTATTTGGAAAAAGTGATACCCATTCAGTCACTGCTGATACCCACTCAGTCACAGGCGCTGCTCACAAATAAATATAGATGTAAATATAAATAATAAATAATAATAATAATATTATTATTACTATTATTGTTATTATTACTACTATCATATAAATACAGAGTGGCAGGAACGATTGAATTTTGATGATAAAACAGGTTTCTGTATCACATGTAATTACAATACACTATTAAAAAAAGTCGCCCAAGGATAAATCAATAAAAGGTGTTTTATGTATATATATATATATATATATATATAGATGTATATATATAGTAATCAATCATCGTTTTAAACTGGTCATGAGACTCTTCATTAATATTATAAAAATTCTGCTAATGACGTAATAGCCTATTCGATACATCAAATATTTGTGTATAAATTATCTCAAGTTGATTATCAGGTTTTCCTTATCAAGAAACGTTCATTCTTTACGGAACTCGAAAACCTACCAAAACAAAACATCGTTAGTGTAATATATACTGTATATATATATATATATATATATATATATATATATATATATAGCGAATATATTTGTTTAAAACTTTGTTCGTTTAAGGATTCGGTATTTAAGATTTGTTGAATAGAAAAGAAAAGGAAAATGAATATTTTAGGTAAAAATTAGAGATGATGTTTCTTCAAAAATAAATTTTAATTTAAGTTTTAGATCGAATGGATCATAAATTGTCACTAGGATAAATTTAAATAGATGGAGTGATAGGTAAAGTTGAAAGATTGATAGAGAGATAGATAGAGTAACAGTCGGAGATTAGGTTAGAACTGTCAACCATCTTTATTTATTTTTTATAATAATTCAATCGTATACTGAAAAAGGGAAGGTTTGTAATACGGTGAAATCGCAGTACCTGATGGGACTTTTTGGTGACTTTAACGTTCGGAATAATAATACGTTCCTCGTTGACCTTATACGTTCACTTTCTGGTATAGTTTTATAGTATGTAGAGTCAAAAAGAGATCAAGTTCACAGTTAGTGTCTGAGAGGTGCCCAATTTTTAATCTAATTCTTTGCGGAACATTTTCTCAACAAGGAATAAAAATATTTAAATTTTTCATATTATATTCAATTTTACCGCATACACTGTACAGTAGTTGCGTAACACCTCATATCACTGTATGTTCTTAAGGCGTGTCTTTGAAATGTATGCAGTGTTATAAGTAGGTTATTTTTTGCGAGTCCTTTCGAAAGACAAACATTTTGACAGCCGAACTAAATTCTCAAGACGTCTAGATTTTAATTGAATGCAAAAACTTTGGACAAAAATGTTTGAAATTTATCAAAGACAACGAAAAAAAAAATAGTCAACCTTAGCCATCTAACGAGTTTCTTCGTGGCCACCTCACAAAACCATTTCCGGTTAGATCAGTGAAGTTAAACAACGTTTCGTCCATTCAATAGTTCGTTGGTTGACCGCCTTCTTTCGTTCGTTGGTTGACCGCCTTCTTTATTCTGATGTTGCAGCGACTAGTGGTTTGGAACGCGAGCAAAACTGTAGGTTTTGTTTGCCACGTGACGCTCGTAATTACGAAAGAGATTAACCCCAAAATATCACTTTCCCCAAATCTAAAATAATCCAATCTAACTTAGTCTAACCGAACTTTGCTCAATTTAACTCAGAGTATATTATAACTTAACTAAACCTAACATTTATTTACAACGACAACTATATCAAATTTAATTGGCAAAAACACACTCAAAAAAGGTTTTATCGACACCATTTGGAAGATATTTCAACTCTACCAATTGTGGTGTCATTTAAAGTGTAATATTCGAAGATTATCTTCTCGCAAATAAATCATTAATAATAATATAATGGAGGGAAGCGAAACGGAGGCATTAAATGTCTCATTTAGATGCGCGGATATCTAACAATTTAGAAGATTAATGAATATTTACCTACATTTTTTTATTGCATTTCTGCGCATAAATGAATTCTTTAGATATAATTATCTAGTTATTATTGAGGCAATATTTTATATGTACATAAATTATTTAGACATGAATTTCTTAGATAAATCGTATCAGGAGAAATAATTAACGGGGTAATAACTGTCGTTGGTCAATTCTCAAAAAATTAAATATACAGGGTGGCGAAAAAGTCAGAACACGTAGGAATTATGCTTTTTATTGCAAATATATACTGTATATTTTTTTTGTAGGAAGGATGGACCAAGGACGAGTGCCCGCAAAAATGTCCTCTCCATAGAAAAAGGAGAAAGAAAAAATCAAGGTCTCCAAGGCTCAGCAACGCCTTTTTTTTTTTAGGAATTTTGAAAAGTATGTGTAATGTATAAGATGAATGCGTGTGTAGTGAGGAATAGAAGGAGAGGCGTGTGTTTGGGAGCATACTGGACTGCTGACAGGGTGGATGAAATACAGAAAAAAATCAGCTAAGGAGGAGAGTGACAGGAGAAACGGGAGTTCCAGCACTCCCTGTCGTTTGACTAATGTTCCCCTACCCCCAGTCGAGGTACTTCCCTTGTCAATTGGTGTCTAGAATCTCCTCCTGAAATCAATCTCCCCTCAATATATATATATATATATATATATATATGATGCAAACCCACAAAGAAAAAGAAAAATTATTCCAAGGTCTTTCGTGTATTCAGAAGTACACCTCGTCAGAGAATGAATGGTGGAGGCAAGATGACCAAAAATATATACAACGATATGTAAAAATAGCCTTAGCCTACCTCACCATGTAAATTTTCAATATCTTCCGACTTTACTAAAAGCAATTGGTATCAATGTAGTCTTTAAGTATAATAATACTGTAAACTCACGCTTAATAAAGAATAGCCCGGATAATCTGGTTGGTTGTGTGTAATCGAAAGGAATATTCTAGAATGTGCATTTATCCACTTTAAAAATAATTTCAATAACAGCGCGGGAATGAATAAAATTGACAATATCTTGTTAAAATACCTTTTGCCTCTAATCAACTCTTGTTAATCTTGTGTTAATCTTTTTGTTTTTCTGTCCCGTTGCATATATTTTTGGTCATCTTGCCTCCACCCCATTCCCTGACGAGGTGTACTGAATACACGAAAGGCCTTGGAATCACTTTTCTTTTTCCTTGTGGGTTTGCATCATTCATTCATTTCACGTGTTTAATTGTGAAATTCATCCCATATATATATATATATATATATATATATATATATATATATATATATATATATATTATATTAATATATACACACACACATATATATATATATACACACACATATATATATATATATATATATATATATATATATATATATATATATATATATATATATATATGTGTGTGTGTATATATATGTATATATATATATACTGTATATATACACACACACACACACACACACATATATATATATATATATACATACACAGTGTATATATGTTCATTTATTTATTTATTTGCGCCACGTAAGTTTAATGCCACGTTTGTTTATTGAGCCCAAGAAGAAAAATACATGTGAAGGAAAAAAATAAAATTAAAATAAAATTTTTTAATTTCTTATAATATTTTTTGTTTATTATTTTTTATTCCAAACGTGTTCAAACAAGGTCAATTTTTTCTCGTATTGCTTATTTTCTTCTCTTATTCCTATACGCCTTTCTTATTCGTTTTTATTTAATTTTACTCGTTTAGTAGCTGCTCCCAATTTATCTTTCAAGCCTCAATCTTTTACGTTGTTCGTTCATTTAGGATCTTCTTAATAGGGAAAGACGAACAGGCGGTCTTTTTATGAGAACGTCATAAGAACAGGTTTTTAACCACAGTTTTTTATTTTGAAGAAATCCCTTCCTGTATTATAGATCAATAATAGTTTGATCCTAACGAGAAATATATTTTATTAAAAACTTAGTCTCAAAATTATATATATATATATATATATATATATATATTAGGTAAATAGGAACCAAGTATCAGTTATGATACTTGGTTATTATTATTATATACACTTATTATTATATACACTTATTATTATATACACTTAAGTTATAATATATTGGGCAAAAAGAATTAACATTTTTATAATACGTACGAATTACTGTTCCACGTAATTCGTACGTAACAATTCCCTATTAATTTGACTAATAGTTCTAACGTAACTTACGTGTATCTTCACTTAACGTAACTTTGCCCTATATCGCCCCCGTAATTGTTTTGTTAGTAACTTTCACGTAACTTTAGTACGTGTAACGTTTTCTTACCAAAAAAAGCACTTAAAATAAATACCATATTTCCGGGCGTATAACGCGCACATTTTTTTCCCCAAAATACTCCAAAAATTACCCTGCGTTAAAATTAACTCGTTAAAATTGTACATGTGAAGTGAGGTAAGAGGTATATTTTTTCCTAAATTTTTATTTTCCTAAATTTTCTCTTCAAAATAATTTTCTCTTCAAAATTAGGGTGCGTGTTATACGCCGGGAAATACGGTAAGAAGTTCGTTAAAAAAGTGAACGACAAAAAGCGTTAATTAAAGTATTAAAAAAAGAATTTAGAGTGTAAACAATTCTTAAAAATAAATTAATTAACTAATAATAATAATAATAATTATTATTATTATTATTAAATTATAATAGAAATCAAAGAAAATTAGTATCAGATTTTTAGATAGATACAAGCAGTCTTAAAAAAAGAATATATATATATATATATCTATATATATATATATATATATATATATATAATCAAGAGGAATATGAAAACAAGAGATACGACTCTCAACATTTATTGGCTAAACGTTTCGGTCCACTCAGGGGCCATCTTCAGTGACTAAATAGAAGCATCTAAAAAAACAATCATAAAACTAAATTAAATACAAATGTCATAAATAAACTGTACAATAAAATCTAATACAAAAAAGTTAAAATGTTAAGTTAAAAAAAAATATATATCTGGATTAGAAGACAAAATAAAGGTAAAAATAAAACAAAACTAAAATTTTAAAAATTTAAAAATTTAAAAAAATGTAAACAGTTCAAATTTTTTTAACTTTTTTGTATTAGATTTTATTGTACAGTTTATTTATGACATTTGTATTTAATTTAGTTTTATGATTGTTTTTTAGATGCTTTTATTTAGTCACTGAAGATGGCCCCTGAGTGGACCGAAACGTTTGGCCAATAAATGTTGAGAGTCGTATCTCTTGTTTTCATATTCCTATTGAGGATAAGGTTCCCCAAGAACACTTCTATCGTAACTATATATATATATTAAAAAAGTATATTATACTGTTTCTGGTTTTTGTAAAAAGAAAACGTTCTTAGTGTTTTACTGTTTTTTTTTGTTTTTTGCTCTTTGCAATATAAAAGAGAAATAGTTTGAATTATTTATTTGTTATATTTTGTAAAAACAAAAGAAAATTCTGCATTTATAGTTCAAATATATAAAATAGACATTCTTATAATTAAACCTTTGGGGGGGGGGGAAGTTGAGTGGAGTGTTTAACATCTTTCGAGATAATAAAGGTCATGCGCCGGAGAAGTCCTACGGCTTTGCAGCGAATCCAAACTACTGGTTCGCTGCATCATCTGAAGGCAAAGAAAGGTCACCCATCCAACTATTGAACAAACCCAGCGTCGCTCAACTTCGTTGAGTTGCGATATTGCGTAACCTGAAAGGGCACAGAATTCTTTGTCTTTTTTTTATAATAAAATAATTGGTAAGTATACTAAAACCAACTTAAAATAGCAACATAAAAAATAAAAATATAAAAAAACTTGTTTCTTGAGAAGTACGAACTCCAAACATGTTCCATTACTATATATATATAAATATATATCATAATTATTTTCTCATTCCACTTTTTATCCATGTATGGTTCTATTTTGTGTAGACTTAAGTTTTTTCAAAGAATTCCCCTAAAAAATTTTTTAATCCAGTTTTAATTTTTTGCGAATTTCGAGACAACGGAAGTAAAAATAGATTATGAAGCTATTACCGAAATACCAATATTTAACGCAACTGAATATTTTTAAAAATCAAAATGAAGTCATTCAGGCGTTGAAAAATAATTTTGACTGAGCACGAATCTACTCCTCATTCGAGGGAGCTTTTAAGGAATTATATAATTTCCGAAAGGAAAAAGAAGAAAAAATAAATAAATAAAATAATAAAGGGAAGAATGGGAAAAAATACGAAGAGATGTGTTAACTGCCGCAAACTCAGAAAGTTAAATAAAGTTGGATTATGCCTAATGGAATGCGCCGCGCTCCAGTTCCGTGACTGCAGAAGTGAAGCAGACCAAACCACAGGCTTAAAATGTATGTTCTGCAATACATTCAAACACTACAAATGCATGAACCAAGGTAAAAAAGACAGGAAAATGATAAACAGATTAAATAACAAAATCATAGGCCTTTATGGCTTCCTGCGCGTCAAGTGCATAGACAAAAATAAGAACATAGTACAAAGAACAATACAAATGGGCAATGCATGTTTACCGACAGATGACAAGGAAACACCATATAACGCCGACACAACCGAAAACGAGGCGCAGGACAACACACTACAGGAAAGCATACTACAGGGAAGTGCGAAAGTAGCCTCAGAGGATGAAATACCCCCTGCAAAAGAGAGATATAACAGGAACACAAAAGAGAAAGAGAGGGATACCAGGAACACAAAAGAAAAAGAGAAAGATACCAGGAACACTAATGAAAACTCGCAGAAGACAAAAAAAACACTGAGTAGGGAAGAATTGGTGGCGGAACAGAAGAAAGCAATGAAATCACATAGGACGCGTAAGGAGATTAAACGAAGGGCCATATGCGAATACTATAAAATAGGGTCGTGCAAATATGGATCAAACTGCAGGTACAGTGACCCAAAAAAATGCTTCGATATGATGAGGAATGGAAGATACAGATACGGACCAAACTGCAACTTTTTCCACCCTCCTTTGTGCAGAGGGTCACTGTTAGAGAAAAAATGGCTAAATATAGAGTGCCCATATTTTCACATAAAGGGTACGCAAAGAAGAGAACGGGAAAGAACAAATCACATACGAATTAGAAGTAACAACACGAGCAATGAAACAAATTTTTTAGAGGACATTAGAACGATAAAAGCACAGCGTGCCCAAATAACAACAAAAGACAGGACTCCGCAGATAAATTATATTCACCACACCATTACATATATCACCCCTCTATCCAACACCACCCACCGATAATACAACAACCACAGTGGTATCAAGAGCCGCAACCCCAATTCACCCAATACAGCGGCCCAACCAATAACACCAAATTGGAGCAAATATACAAGGCCTCTATACAGACCATGCAGGTTGAAAATTACAATACTTACAGAATTTAGCTATCGAAGATATCATATGCTTAACGGAAAAACACTTACATAAATGCGAAACAGGCTATGAAAACTGCATCGATGATACTGAAATAGCAGTGCTGGACAACAACATACACAGAACAGATAGAGTGGCTAGACGAGGAGGAGGGTGTTGCATCCACATGAAAAACACATACACATGTGAAGTGAAGGTAAACAAATGAAACAGCACAGTGGAAATTATTATGTTAGAAGTAAAAGAACTGAACCTAACCATTATGAACATCTACAGACCACCAAACACCACAAAAAGTGAATCCCAATTTGCTACAAATTAAATAGAAAACATATTAAAATTACTCGAAACTCCACCAACAAATATTCTAATTTTCGGAGATTTTAATTTCCCATTCATAACATGGAAGAAAAATGACGAAGTTATATATGTCGAGAAGTTTCATGGCAACATTACTAGAGATGATAGAACCCAAGCAACAATGCTATTAGATATTATGGAACATTACGCCCTTACTCAGGAAATCTGTGAAGCCACTAGAAAAGAGAACGTTTTGGATTTAATCTTGACAAGTAACAACGAGATAATAATAAATAAAAAGGTAAAGCACAGAAATTCTCCAACCATAACCTCATCGATATACAATTGAAGTTACCAGAAGGAATATTTGAAGGCTTAAACATAAATTCAAAGAAAGTAAATTGGGAAACGTAAATAAAGATTTAAAGGAAGTAAATTGGGAGTTGCTACTTCACGAGAAGACTCCACAAGAAATACTATGTATAATAAACTGAAACCAAACCTATAATACTGAAACATATTCCAGGGAGACAGAAAAGAAAACGTAGCAAGCTCGGGAGGAAAATCAGGACACTATTTAGGCAACGGAGACAAACCGTAAAACATCCCCACAGATGCAGAACTGATGCAAAGAGACTAAAACTAGAGAGGAAACTTGGCGAAATAAAAATGAACCTAAAGCAAACATTCATACATAAGACAAACGAGGAAGAAAACAAGGTAGCAGAAAACAAAAAATAACCCAAAATACTTCTACACGTTTACGAAGAGGAAAATGCAGTGTAAGGAGAGTATTGGTCTCTTGATAGACGGGGAGGCGAAATACACAAATGACCAGAAAAAAATAAGCGAACTGCTTAGGGGACAATTTAACTGTGTTTAGCACCTCTAAGTCCGAGATGGAAGTAGAAAACCCAGACGAATTTTTCGACATATATCCAAATCAGCCAGGAACAAATTCCGGCACAAACCTATTAACAGACTTCGAGTTCACGGAAGGAGATGTAATTAAGGCTTTATCACAGATGCGAGACAATTCAGCACCAGGGCCAGACACATGGAGTGCCACGTTTCTGAAGAAATGTAAAGATAGTATTGCCAAACCGCTATACTTACTATAGAGGAAATCACTCAACACAGGACAAATTCCAGTCCCATTAAAAAACGCGAACATTGCTCCCCTATTTAAAGATGGTAACAGAGCAATGCCCAAGAATTATTCGCCAGTGGCTCTCACCTCACACCTTATAAAGTGCTTTGAACGTATAATTAGAGGCAAAACTAAATACTACCTACAAGAAAAAGACTTATACAACCCAAGTCAACATGGCTTCAGGGCTGGAAGATCATGTCTATCACAGCTATTAGACCACCAGAAGAAACTATTGGAAACATTGTGTCGAGGACAAAACATAGATGTAATATATACTAACTTTGCTAAAGCCTTCGATAAATGTGACCATGGAATCATAGCACACAAACTTAAGAATACAGGAATTACTGGAAAGCTAGAAAGATGTCTATTTAATTTCTTGACGCAAAGAACACAGAGTGGTGGTAAACGGAGTTAAATCGGAAGTTTCGGAAGTCGTGAGCTCTGTTCCACAAAAGACAGTATTAGATCCCTTGCTGTTCATAATAATGATTGCAGATATTGATGCAGATATTAAGGACAGTATTGTATCATGTTTCGCAGATGACACAAAGATATGTAAGGAAATATTGAACGAAGGTGACATAAGAAAATTACAAAACGACATTGAAACATTATTCCAGTGGGCAGAATGCCAGTGGGCAGAATGCCAGGTTAGGTCATCTGTACGCCCTTGACGATTGGTTAGGTTAAGTCGTGATATTTTCGTTGGCTTTAACGAAAATATCATGACTTAACCTAACCAATCGTCAAGGGTGTACAATTAACCTAACCGGGCATTCAATTAACGTACCTGGGCATTCAATTAATCTAATCGGGCATTCAGTTGACCTAACCGGCCATTTAATTAACCTAATCGGGCATTCAGTTGACCTAACTGGGCATTCAATTAACCTAACCGGGCATTCAGTTTACCTAACCGGGCATATATATATATATATATAGCGTTCAACATCCACCCCGGCAACGCCGGGTCGCTCCGCTAGTATTGTGCTATTTCGGAAAAGCTCTCTATTTACGTTATCAAACCCATTCATAATTTTTAAAAAACTGGATTAGCTCTCCCCTTAGCCTCCTAGTCTCGAGTGTAGTCAATTTTAACTCCTAAAGCCTATCCTCATACGACTTTAACCTAAGCGACGGAATCATCTTAGTTGCTCGTCTTTACACTCCTTCGATTTTGTCTATACCTTTGCGCATATGCGGATTCCAAAATTGGATCGCGTACTCCAAATGGGGTCTAACTAATGATTTACAAAGAACAACAATAATATCATGCGATTTGTACTCAAAATTCCTAACTATAAAACCTAGAACTTTGTTCGCCTTATTGACCGATGCTGAACATTGTTTCGCCACCTTTAAATCACCACTGACTATAACTTATAAATTTATTTTCTGATCTACGCTGGTGAACTCCTTCCCTGATATATTATATGCAAAATTACCGTTACGCGAACCTTATGTAAAATTTTTCACTTATCGACGTTAAATCACATTTGCCATGTGACTAACCAATCCACGATTTTATTCAGATCTTGCTGGATTTTACCTCTATCTTCGTTATTAATCGCCCTACCACCCAACTTCGTGTTATCCGCAAACTTTGAAACTGTACTGACTAGGTCGACATCTAAATCGTTAATATATATATAAGAAAAAGCAAGGGCCCCAATACAGAACCTTGAGCAACACCACTCGCTACATTAGCCCAAGAAAACTTTGTTCCATCAACGACCACCCTCTGTTTCCTACCTCGCAACCACTCTTCTATCCAATTTATTACTACACCCCCTGATTCTATGAGCTTCAGTTTTTTCAACAAGGCTTTTGTCCGGTACTGTGTCACATGCTTTTTGAAAATCTAAATACACTACATCTACCTCCCGATGACTATCGTAAACTTCAACCACGCTTCGAAAAAATTCTAAAAGATTAGTTAAGCAAGATTTGTTTCACCTAAAACCGTGCTGCGTATTTCTAATCAAGTTATGTAATTCTAAGTGTTCGACTATACGATCCCTAATTATTGATTCCAGTAGTTTACCT
>JAJOZX010002014.1:132500-195000 GCA_023014485.1 Bathynomus jamesi | reverse complement strand
CATGTGTCTAATTCTGAATGGTTACGGAGATAGAGCTGTTTGAATCTCATGCGCTCGCAGCTATAACCTTGAACCATGTAAGCATGTAACATTAGCCAATCGACAGCTGACTGTTGTGAGTGACATTGTTTGGTGTTTGAAGCAGTGTTAAGAATGCCACACACCTTCACACATGCCGAATATGCAGATATGGTGTATGTCTACGTTTTTTGCGATGGAAGTGCAACAGCTGCCGTTGCACAATACCGCCGACGGTTTCCGAACCGCACAATTCCTGATCGAAGAGTGTTTACCAGGGTTTTCAACACATTGCGTGAGATTGGTACACTTCCCAGCGCTCATGTTTCATCTGAACGTGAAGGTCAACAAGATGTGGATGAAGTGGAAAACATTCTTCAGTCGGTAGAGCGTAGTCCTACTACTAGCTCACGAAGAATTTCTACACGTCTCGGTGTACCACACACAAGAGAATGGCGAACATTACGTGAGGAAGGCTTGCATCCATATCATGTACAGCGTGTACACCTTCAACCAGGAGACGCTGCCATGCGACTGGAATTTTGTCATTGGGTAAATGCTAATCGCCCATTGCTTCGATTAATACTGTTCACCGATGAAGCTACTTTCACCCGTTACGGTATCAACAACACTCGTAACTCTCATTGGTGGTCAGACGAAAATCCAAATGCCACTGTGGAAACAAATTTTCAACATCGCTTCTCTGCCAATGTGTGGTGCGGTATCATCGATGATCAGCTGATTGGTCCTGTTACTTTAGAGAATTGTCTTACAGGACAAAGTTACCTAGAATTTCTGAAAAATGAATTGCCAGGACTATTGAGAAGTTCCTTTGGCTACACGCGCTGGTATGTACTTTCAGCATGACGGAGCTCCTCCACATTCTACCCGTCTGTTGATGCAATACCTAAATCAAACTTTCCCTGGTCGATGGATCGGCCGCGGTGGTCCCATTCAATGACCACCAAGGTCTTCAGACCTATCTCCGTTAGATTATTGTTTGTGGGGGTGGATGAAAAGTCAAGTTTACAAAAGAAAGGTGGACACACGAGACGAATTGTTCGCGCGCATTTTGGATGCTGCTGCACGCATAAAGGAACGTCAAGATCAACTCAGACGAACAACACGCGATCTTCGCACACGAGTTGCAAAGTGCATTGAGGTTGACGGTGGGATTTTCGAAAACGTATTGTAAACTGTAACAAATTTGTCATTTCTGTATCTGATACCATTCAAATGCCAATGTTTAAACATTAAATGTCAGAAACGGTAATTGGTTTCTCTTTCTTGATTACCATTAACAATGCTTTTGTATTTGTAGATTCAAACAGCTCTATCTCCGTAACCATTCAGAATTAGACACATGTTCATATGAACTTTTTTTCTCACAATGACCGATATTATCACCTTCCGAAGTATTGACCTTTCCTCCTGAAACACCGTATATACAGTACTTAGGGCGGTGGCTTCTGGCTCCTGGGTTGGGTTGAGTTGGCCGCTGCTACCTTATCATTACTCGGGCTTAAGGTAGTTCTTGGGGCACACTCACCCCTACAGCATGGTGAAATAAAGTTCCTGACTAATCCCTTTATATACGACATCATTTTTCACGTTAGCCGAAAACACCATTATTTTTAGCATTAACAAAAGCTGTACGTCTTATCTTGTGACTTAAATTTATCCCATAATTTTGTTAATTAGTTTCAAACACGTTTAGAAGTGACGTACAGGCAAGGTCAACTGCGGCTTCCGAACGCGAAAATGAAGACAATTATCGTTTGTCCATGAGGTTTATATCCTTTAAAGTAAAAGCCTCTCATTAATTAATTATAAACATGGTTAAAACTATTATACATGGTAATATTTTGCTCAAAATATTTCATCTTTAAATAAATATATTACTCTATTTTATGTTTGTTACACACACACACACACACACACACACACACACACACACACACACACACACACACACACTATTGAATATACTAAGGAATAAAGTAGATGTACTGGGTATATTATTTATAATGAAGACCTATTCCTTCCCGTATCTTGTTCTGAGATTGCGCTTACATCATTTACTGAATACATTTAATCCTTAATTAGCGACCACCCTTCCTGGTTCAGTCATTTAAATCTCTTCCTCTGTGTCTGTCTGTCTGTCTGTCTGTCTGTCTGTCTCTCTCTCTCTCAAGATATATATATATACGCCTACGATTTGTGGTGCTTTCATGGTAGACCCAGATTAGGACCAGTATACATAAATATGTGTAGAAGTCGGGGTCAGTACAAGGCGGCCATAAGGCGATGTAAACAGGAAGAAGAGTCTATTCGAGCATCAAAAGCCTGTGAAGCTCGCATAAATAACGATAATAACAAATTTTGGAAATTTGTTAAGAATCAAACGGGTGTCAAAAATGTCCTCCCTCCGACAATCGATGGGGTGTCGGGAGAGGATGAAATTGCAAAGCTGTGGAAAAACCACTACTCTAACATTCTTAATAGTGTGAGTAGGGATAATCTTAAGATAGATTGCAGCGAAACGATTGTGGGAGGGACAAGGGAAAATATTTTGATATCATTTTCTGAAGTACAGAGGTTAATTAAAGATTTAAAGACTGGTTCTGCGTCAGGGGTAGATGACTTATCGAATGAGCACTTAAAATATGCAAATGACGTAGTATGTCTGCATATATCATTGCTCCTATCAGCCATGCTTGCTCATAGCTATATCCCTGCAGAGTTCATGAGGGTATATATCTTGCCCCCTGGTCAAAAATAAGTATGGAGACATTCTGTCCGGGCAATAATTACAGGCCTATTGCTGTCGCTTCCTGCTTCTCGAAACTACTAGAAAAACTCTTGTTACTCCGATTAAATGATTTCCTATGGACATCTCCTAATCAGTTTGGCTTTAAAAGGTCCCAGTCAACTGACCTGTGTATCTATGTACTTAAAGAAACAATATCTAAATACATTGACAGTAATTCAATCATTTATAGCTGTTTCCTTGATATAAGTAAGGCATATGATAGGGTGAACCACAATATTTTATTTGCAAAACTAGAAGACAGGAAGGTTCCCATGTACATATTAAATTTATTGAAATTTTGGTATTCCCCACCATCTTTCACTGTTAGGTGGGGCAATGTACAATCCGAGTGTTTTGGCTCCTCTTGCGGGGTGAGACAAGGCTCCTTGCTCTCCCCTATGCTGTTTAATGTGTATATTGATGGATTAATTGCTTCACTTAATGAGGCAACAGTAGGATGTTGTATAGATAACACAAGGATAAATAACTTAGTTTATGCCGATGATATGGTGTTAATAAGTCCCTCTGTTAAAGATCTGGATCGGCTACTAAATGTCTGCGAAGTGTATTCGCAGAAACATGATATTCTTTTTAATGTTACAAAAACTAAGGTTATGCAATTTCATCCTAAAAGCTGTAATCAGCCAGCTGATATAAGGTTTAAAATGAATGGTGAAGTAATTGAGGAAGTACAAGAGTTTAAGTATTTGGGTCAAACTATTACCAGCTCCTTGAGTGATGACTCGGATATAAGAAAACAATCTCGAAGCCTGTGTGCTAAAGCGAATAAGACCATAAGGAACTTTCGTTTCTGTACAAGTGAAGCTAAAGACACTCTCTTTCGTACTTTCTGCAGTAATATATACGGTCAGCAACTCTGGGTGAATTATAAAAAAGGTTCTGGCAGAACCCTAAATTTGCTGTACAACAGGTCTTTTAGACTCTTACATAAATTACCCCCGAGATGCTCAGCTTCGCAAATGTTTGCTACCCGCAATGTTCCGAGCTTCCCGGAGGTAACAAGACGTGCTCAACACAGTCTAATGCAAAGAATTAAAAAATCAACCAACCCGATAATCCAAGCTATCCATGAGTCCTGCCATTTATCCTCTAAGCTATGGACTTCTTGGTACGAAAACGTCTGTCTGTAGCTCCACTTAACTTCGACAGTGCAGTATTATTTCTAATCAATTGTATATATTTTTATCCTCAGTGTATGAACTGTCATTGTATGAATAATATTTGTCATATGGACTATAGTCTGCCAATAAACCTTTTCATTTTCAGTTTCATTTTCATATTATATATATATATATATATATATATATATATATATATAATATTTACGAGAAATCCAATGACAAGGAGGAATGTAAATGCCATGAAAAGTCTTCTTTAATGCGCAACGTTTCGAGCAATACGCTCATCATCAGGCTAGATAATAACAATATGAAATTAGAATCAATAAATAAATGTGAACAAGACAAAGTAATTTCTATAAAACCTATTCATTAAAAGCAAATTTTAAAAAGACTAAAAGAAGAGGGTTAAATTCAAAGTTATAAAAATTTACATATAAAATTACAAGAAATTTAAAAGCTATTTTTAAATTACATATAGTAAATTTGAAATTAGTACACTGGAATAATTAACACTAATACAATGGAATAATTAACACTACGAACCTTTCAATGCTGGTTCCGAGGCACGAGTAATTTAAAACAAAACAAAACAGGAAACAAGCTATGGGTTGGGCGGTTGGAGTTATAAGTTAGGGGAGGGGGGATTATAAAAAATTGGGGAGGGGGAGGGGGGATTATAAAAAATTAGAGGGACAGCTGAGGAATCCACGTTTAGAGAAGGGGTCAATGTTTTAATATAAAGAGATTCCAAAATTCTAAGTGAGTTAGGACAAGAATTACAACCGAGAATTTTAAAATTATCTAAAGTGACATCAGTTTTGCATTTCATACTGTGTTCCCGAATACTGGAGGCTTCTTTTTTATTTAAAATTTTACCTGTTCGGCAACTTATTCCCATATGCGAATAAAATCTAGTCCTGAGGGAGCGCACGGTGCTGCCAATGTAAGTACCAAGGAGACACCTTGGGCAGGTAAATAAATATACAACACCGCTACGCAACGAATCAGGAGTTCGATCCTTCGCTGAGAAAAAGCTACCTAAAGACATTTTGTTAATAAATATAATGCGAAAATCAGTATGATAAAAAAAATTTCTTAACAACTTTGTAAATTTAAGTTTAAATTCTTTATTCATGGGACCCATTTCAGGTACCAGGAAATATTTTATATCTTTAGGCACTGAAATACAGGAAAGTTGAGGGCTATAAACATTATTTAAGAAAGATCTTATTAGTTTATCTACATATTGAACAGGAAAACTATTATTGGTAAAATATGATCTTAAATTATTAAATTCATCGTTTAGTAAGGTAAAACTAGAGGTCAAATTATATCCTCTGAACAAGAGAGTTTTAATACACGACATCTTATAGTTAAAATCAGTAAAACTAAAGAAATTCATGCCCAAACCAGTAAAAGTGGGTTTCCTGTAAACTGATGTAGTAATAGAATCACCTTTTTTTTTTCGAAATTAAAAGATCTAAAAAGAGAAGGGAGCCATTTTTCTCAGTTTCCATTGTATAAGTTATATTGGGGTGCAGAGAATTTAAGAAGTTAAAAAATTGTTGCGCTTGTACAGCATTATCAAAAACAGCTATCGAGTCATCAACGAAGCGTCGATAGAAAATTGGTTTACAATGGGTGGGAGATTGTCTAAAAATTACACTTTCTAAATGAGTCATAAAAAAATCAGCTGATAGAGGTCCGACGGGTGATCCCATCCCAACACCATCAATTTGTTGGTAAACCTTATTATTGAAAGTAAAATAACATTGCTTAAAAACCAATTCTAAAAGTTCCTTAAAATAAGACCATGAAAAACCATGAAAACTATCATCAGAGCTAAAAACCCTATCTAAAATAATGGCAATAGTTTCTGATACAGGTACATTCGTGAAAAGCGACTTTACATCAAAACTGACAAAAAACTTTTTTGAATCGAAATTCTTACTAAGAAGATCTTTTTGAAATTCATAAGAGTTATTTATATATAAGCATTTTTCGCAAAAGGTGACAGGAGACCAACAACAAATTTTGACAATTGAAAGGTAGGTAAGTTATACGAAGCTAAAATAGGACGGAGAGGTGTTCCAACTTTATGGATTTTAGGCAAACAGTATAATTGAGCAAGATCAGAACCAGATACGAACAACTGAGAGTAAGTATCATTTTTTATTATCTTTAAAGACTTTAATCGTGACAAAAATCTATTAACTTGGTCTTCCAACCTTAAAATGACTTTATTGACGGGTTCAAGAATTTGTTTGAATTTGCTAACATCACTTAGGATTTCATTAGTTTTATTTATGTAATCAGATTTATTCAAAATAACAACTCCGTTGCCCTTGTCCGGTCTAGTCACAACAATCTCCTGGTTCTTTGCCAAATTCTTAATAACCTGCAAGTCACTCTTCTTAAATATGAAAGATTTAAATTTAAGGTTTCTAAGTTTGTGAAAAATTCATGAGTTAAATTAGCAAACTGACATTTAAAATTATTGAAATCACCGACATGGGGAACATTTTTCAAGGCATTAAAAAAATTTCAAAGTAAAGAAAAAACGAAGGCTTATATATTTGAAATAACGGAAGCTTAAATTGCAAGCCAAGTGAGAGTAAAAACCTTTCCCGAGGGGATAGGGTGTAACTAGAAAAATTCGAAATTACTTTATCAGAATTGAAAAAATTAGGTGAATTCAGGCCCAGGGCCTTTAACTTACGTTCATGAGTTTCAGAAATGGTAGAATGAAACTTTTCAAGTTCACGTTGTACAAGAGAAATTATTAATAAATAATCCAACAACGAAAGGGTATTTTTAAGGGTAATTATATGATGCTCAAGCGACTTATTATGCGAGTCTGAAATTTTGATTTTATAATTAATTTCATTATTTACCAATAATAGTTTTCCTGTTCAATATGTAGATAAACTAATAAGATCTTTCTTAAATAATGCTTATAGCCCTCAACTTTCCTGTATTTCAGTGCCTAAAGATATAAAATATTTCCTGGTACCTGAAATGGGTCCCATGAATAAAGAATTTAAACTTAAATTTACAAAGTTGTTAAGAAAATTTTTTTATCATACTGATTTTCGCATTATATTTATTAACAAAATGTCTTTAGGTAGCTTTTTCTCAGCGAAGGATCGAACTCCTGATTCGTTGCGTAGCGGTGTTGTATATTTATTTACCTGCCCAAGGTGTCTCCTTGGTACTTACATTGGCAGCACCGTGCGCTCCCTCAGGACTAGATTTTATTCGCATATGGGAATAAGTTGCCGAACAGGTAAAATTTTAAATAAAAAAGAAGCCTCCAGTATTCGGGAACACAGTATAAAATGCAAAACTGATGTCACTTTAGATAATTTTAAAATTCTCGGTTGTAATTCTTGTCCTAACTCACTTAGAATTTTGGAATCTCTTTATATTAAAACATTGACCCCTTCTCTAAACGTGGATTCCTCAGCTGTCCCTCTAAATTTTTTATAATCCCCCCTCCCCCCTCCCCAATTTTTTATAATCCCCCCTCCCCTAACTTATAACTCCAACCGCCCAACCCATAGCTTGTTTCCTGTTTTGTTTTGTTTTAAATTACTCGTGCCTCGGAACCAGCATTGAAAGGTTCGTAGTGTTAATTATTCCATTGTATTAGTGTTAATTATTCCAGTGTACTAATTTCAAATTTACTATATGTAATTTAAAAATAGCTTTTAAATTTCTTGTAATTTTATATGTAAATTTTTTATAACTTTGAATTTAACCCTCTTCTTTTAGTCTTTTTAAAATTTGCTTTAATGAATAGGTTTTATAGAAATTACTTTGTCTTGTTCACATTTATTTATTGATTCTAATTTCATATTGTTATTATCTAGCCTGATGATGAGCGTATTGCTCGAAACGTTGCGCATTAAAGAAGACTTTTCATGGCATTTACATTCCTCCTTGTCATTGGATTTCTCCTAAATATTAAATTGAAGCTTTGTAGAAGCAAACCGCATGACTATATATATATATATATATATATATATATATATATATATATATATATATATATATGTGTGTGTGTGTGTGTGTGTGTGTGTGTCGCAAAACCAGGGGGAAAATGAAAAGCGATTCGAAGGACTTTCTGATATTCAGGAGTACACCTCGTCAGGGAATGAAGGGAGACAGCAAGAAGTAGAATATATAAGAAGTGTCCACCCAAAAAGTTCCTATTCCAAAATAAATATTCTAAGCTAATAAAAAAGGAATTTAGACACAAAGACAAACACAATAGGTACGTAGAACACTGGAGTCTATGAATTTTAATTAAACAGCATGTGCAGTGTAGTTTTTTAACATATCCTTTAAGGAAGTTTCTTAAACACTTCTCATCTCACAATCTTCTTTCAGATTGTTAGTATGGGTTCCGCGTGGGACGCTCTACATGCGATCTTCTTGCGTATCTTTCTGACTCTTGCTCATCTTCTTTTCAGGATTTTAGTGAAACCTTTGCTATTGCGCTTGACATATCAAAAGATTTTTATAGAATCCGGCAAAAATCTTTAAATTTCAAACTGCCTTTCTTCGGTTTCTATCCGTCTATTTGTGAGTCGATCTCTGATTTCCTTTCTGGCCGATCTATAGCTGCGGTTGTAGATGGCCACTGTTCTTCAACTAAAGCTATCAACAGTGAAGTTCCCCAGGGTTCTGCCCTCTCACCCACTCTTTTCCTTTTATTTATCAATGATCTATTAAATCGCACTTCCTGTCCTATCCACTCCTATGCCGATGACTCTACTCTTCACTTCTCCACTCGCTTCACAAAGCATCCCCCTGAACAGACACTCACTGCTTCGCATAGGACGTCTATGACGCACCTGATCTCTGGTCTTTCTACTATCTCTGACTGGGGCAGAGAAAAACCTTATGGTTTTCAAAAACCCAGTTCCTTCATCTGTCTACTTGTCACAATCTTCCACTCGAATATCCACTACCTTCTACAATACACAACTCAATGCTTCCAATCCTTCCTCTTACTGAATGTCTTCAATCCCTCTCTCTTCGCCGCAATGTTGCCTCTCTCTCTTCTTACTATCGTTATTATAACGGACACTGCTCTTCTGAACTCTCTAACTGCATGTTACCTCCTTTAAGGAGAGCACGTACCAGACTTTCGATACATTGTTATTCCTTTTCTGTCCAACTCCCTGAAGCAAGGGTTAATCGGTATTTTCACTCTTTCATCTACTCAACCAGTGAACTCTGGAACAATGTTCCTCAATCCATCTTTCCCGCCTGTCATAGACACATGCCCAGTAGCGTACCTAGGATTTTCGAAAAGGGGGGGGGCGGACCTTTATATATGCCAAAATTGGGCTAAAATAATGTTTAATTATATATAAATATAATTACATGCACTGGAATTAAAAATGCATATGTTAACCCTTTAAGCACTAGCAAGCAAATTTTTAGCGTTTACTAAAATGTAGTTAAAGACCAGGTTTCTGGTAGTAAATATTGGAACTAATTTGATTGACATTATCTAATCCATCTGTTCAAAGTATTACCTGAATCAGTCATTTAGAGATAGGAAGATCGTGAATGTAAATACTACGCAAAGGGTTTACAAGCACATTAGCCTTGTGTCTACAAATGCTCACAAGTTGTCACAACCATTAATAAATGAATATTTAAAGCTGGAAAGCATAATTTAATTGAGTATACGAAGGGAAATATTTTTATACACAGTTTCTAAAAATAAAATTGAAAGGTAAGTTGCCAGGTATTTACAAGGGTGGTGTTGATATTTTTATAATTTAAAAAAGTATGTACTTTTTTGCTTTTAGAAATTAAAAAATTTATTATAAAAAATAAAGCATTTCGAAGGGGCGCCAAGATTGAACAAAAGGGGCGCCAAATTGACCAAAGGTGCTCCTCCGCCCCCCTCGTAAATCCGCTGGTGCACATACCTCCACTCTTTCAAATGCAGTGTGTTCAGGCATCTCGAAAACCTTGGACCTTGATTTTATCACTCTTCTTCCTCTACGGGAGGGACGTTTTTGCCTTTGGCCACTCCTTGCATACAAAAATCGCCAATTTTTTTCGAGCACAATATTCAACCTTACACAAATGTTTAACATAATTTTTGGAAATAGCTCAGCTGGGATGTTGTTGATTACCTCATAGACTTTGGTCTTTAGGTTTTAAAGTGTCTTAGGCTTAGTAGAATATATCCTGTCTTTTATGTAACCCCACAAAAGAAAAGTCAGTGTGTGTGAGGTCATGTGAGTATAGGCGCCATTCCAATGGCTCATGAAGTGAGATCTGTCGCCCGAAAAAAATGCTTCCTCAAAAATTTGCGACTTTCACAAACAGTGTGTCGAGGTGCTTTACCTTTCTGAAACCACTGTGAATCTGATATAATGCAGCTATTTCTTTTACGGGACAACTAATTTGTTGTGGTATTGTTACCGGAAAACTCTTTATTAACTGCTGCTACTTGTTTCCGGATGCGTCACTTACTGATGCAATACTGTTACTGGGACTCTCTTACTTACAGTACTTATGGGTTTGAAAAGCAATGTGGTGTTTAGCAAACAATTTATCCACTCGGCCCATTAAAGGCCCAGTAAAAGATACATTTAAATAAATTAAATATATTTACAAAACCCTAAATCTAAACTTAAATTAACATTTAAACTTAACACAACCTTAAATTAACACTTAAACTTAACACTAAACTTAATACTTAAACTTAATCTAACACTTAAACTTAATACTTAAACTTAATACTTAAACTTAAAGTGATATACAAGCAGTACGTCCTGTGCCTACTTAAAGTAAATTATCACTTCGGCTATCACTTTACTTCGGCTAGTCCAGTAGCAGTGGTGTTTAGACGGGCAGGAAAGGATAGGCTTTGCTCCAATTCTGTCTTATTCTCGAATTTACTGATGAAGCTCAGAAGCTCAGCCTCGGAACGGACCCACAAAACGTTTCGACCGTTCACGTTCGGCTTGGGTAGACGAAACGGTTCTAGTTGAACCAGGAATTCAGTTCCACAGCCGAATCCAAGCGTTGTTCCATACTCCAAATTTGAAGCCTCGTATAGAGGCTTCCACACTTGCACTATAGGCAATGCTCACTTGTACTATAGGCAATGCTCAAAGACACCACTGTACTCTGTACCCTGAAGTGATTGCAGATCTAATGCCGACAAACTCACATTCAAATATCCAACTTCTTGCAACTTCTAACTTTGAATCTCCCGCTTCCAACCTCTATTGTTCAGATCACAAACACGAATCATCCCCAAACTTCCATTACTACCTTTCACCTTGCTCACTTTCAAATCATTCACACCAAGCTCTAGTTTCACACTCCACCTATCGATCACGTTCAACTTTCACAATGATCCTACTATACCAATCACACTCTTACATTACTCCCCTTCCAAGAATGACAACAGTCATTCTTCCACACCACACCATTACCCACTTGAAAGTCAGATACTGAGGGGAAATGAATTAAACTAAACCCTTCAATTACCTATCTACCATAATGGTTTCGTTAAATAAGAACTTGACAATTTCTTTACGTATCACAAACAAATATATTTAACCAAATAAGAACTTACAAAAACAAGTAATACTATAAGTAACATTTCTTGCAAAGTGACATTATAAATATAACAATTTTAAATTACATTAACTCTAAATAAAGATTCAACAAAACATTAATAATCTTACTAAAGATCCTGAACAATTCGCCCTTCACGCTTCACCTACTGTTTTCTTTATTTTCTTAAACCCCGTAACCACTTGTATTCAAGTGCTCTTTCCTGAACATTGGGAATATCTTTCACTGTTCTCTTTGACCTACCTTGTATGATAACTTGATACTGAAAATATCTTTGACAAGCTTCTCTTAGTTTTCACACTGCCACATAAATCCTCTGATTCTCTTCTTGTATGTGTGCACTCATCCATTCTTGGCTCCACTTCTGATTCACTGTCATCCAACTTCATACCAATTGCTTGCTCTCTATCATCAGAATTCACACCAGTCTCTCTAAGTTCCTCATCAGACCATTCTATACTTCCATCACTTTGAATATGCGTCAAAGGTACCAAATACATACATTTCTTGTTCTTCACTTTTTCTCTTATTCTCATCAGAGTCCCACTTACATCACTCATTTCATCATTTTCATTCTGAACCAAGTCATCTTCACACACATTGTTCCGCTTATTTGACTCAGAATCGTCAATTCTATCAAAAGAATCCACTTCACCTGACAAACTCCCCAACTTGTCAGACCAACTGCATTCTTGGTCCACCCACTCCCTTTGAACATTAAGCACATACGGCTCCCCAAACCCGTACACCTTTGTCTCATTTTGTACAAAAACATCTACACCCAAACGATTACATTGTTCACCAACCACTCCTGTCATTTCAGTTTGAGTCATGACGTTACATCGCTGAACTTCAACACTTCCTACGGGCCATCATATCTTTCTGACATTTTCCTACTCACACTTCGATCGTTCGTAATTATCTTGCGTAACATCTTCACACCTACTGCAAAAGGCAAAAATGCAGGATGTCCTTCCGACCATTTCGCTTTCTCTTCCCGCGACAAGGGCAACATACCTCCACTTACATGTGCTTGTTCTAACAGTTTACTTGCAGGAGAGACTCCAGTTTGTGCATGCACTGCGTTGTTATACACCATTAAAGCTTTTGTCAGATATTCATCCCAATCATTCATTCTTTCACTCAAACTACCCAATAACCCAGTTAGTGTTCTATTCACTCTTTCTACCGCGCCGTTACAAGATGGTTTATAAGGACTAGCATACACATGACTGATACCATACTTCTCAAGCATTTCTTCAAAAGCTACTGCTCTAAACTCGGGACCATTGTCTGTCAACATCTTCACAGGTACTCTTAACATACTAGGCAGTAATTGCTTCTCCAACACATTTACAACCACTTTTGCACTTTTATTCTTAATTGCCCTAGCACATACCCACTTACTATAATGACCAACACACACCAAACATCCGACATTTCCATTCACTGTCCTAGGCAGTACTACCAAGTCCACTGCAACCAATTCAAATGGCGCTCTTGTAATCACTTTCAGAGTTCGCGGAAAGGTAACCTGATGCCCTACCTTAGATTTCTGACAACGTCCGCATGATCTACATACATCGCCTACCACCATATACAATTTAAGATGCCATACGTATCTAGATACCAATTCACTCAATTTGTCCCCTTCATATATGAGCCAGCTCTCTATGTATTACAACCACAATGTGCTCCATCTGATCGAATTCCACCACAGCTGCACACAACCCATTCGTCAAACTCCTCCTCAGCAGTAATCCTTTAATAACCCTCATTTCTTTCCATGTATGTTTTCTTAAAATCTTTTAAAAGAGGTTCTTTATCACTTATACATTCTTGTTTCTCTACCTTTTCCTTCAAAAGTTTCAACTTATCAGATCTTTCCTGCAAACCTAGTATTACATTCAACGGAAGAAACGAGTCACGCAACCAGCACAACTCCTGTTCTTCGACCATTTCTTCTTGTATACAAAAAAACTGAAAATCTGTTTACACTTCCATTGCACACACTAGCCCATTTGAAATCCAGCTCTACATCTGCCTTTTCCAAAAAGTTTAACCCTAATATACAGCAAACGGGTAAACTGGTCTCATACACAATCGCAAATGGAAAGTCGTATTCCCCATACTTTGTTTTAATTTTCAATTCAACTGCTCTCCTTACATTAACTGTATTAGTACCCACTCCTTTTAACCATATATTAATTTCCAACTCTCTCAAAGCATACCCACACTCACGAAGCCGAACAATCACCTTTTCTGTAACCAGGCTTATTACTGCTCCAGTATTACTGCTCCAGTATCCTCACTCATAAACAAGTTTATGGCAAGTTCCTCTTCCACCATATCTCTTCCACTCATTGCTTCAAAATTCATCGAGTTGTCCTGTCCACCACTATTATTTTTATTCACAAATACACGGTTTCCCCTCTTAAATTCACCATCGTCAATCACTGGGTTAAAATGTACCCCACTCAAACACTGTAAATGCACATTACTTAAGTTATTATTATCCTTGTTGGGCCAACATACGTGAACGACCATTCCTTCCCATAATATACCCAAACTTTAACATTAAATCGTTCACTTGCTACCAACAACACTTCTAGAGTGGGTATCACTCCACTCCATCTCATACTTTTCAAAATTTTCACACTCTTGCCAGCCTTGCTTACTCCATATCTTTTCCCATTATTCACTAATTCATTCACTAATACTTCCCTCAGCCCCTGTATATTCTCTGGTAAATTATTTGCTTCCATTCTTTCCAGAACCAGAAACAAACTCTCAAATAACGAATTACCTCCTCCAGGCGCGCATTTTAATACACTTAACCCCTCGGCAATCCCGTCATGCAATCATTCTCTTCCATCTCCTCGAGTTCTTCCACACAACGTCTAGACAGAGCATCAGCAACTACATTTTCACTGCCAGGCTTATATCTGATTTCAAAGGTATATTCACCCAAGTCATCAATCGTCCGAGCTAATCTGCTGTCGACCATTTTAATACTAGATAAGTAAGTTAACGGGCGATGATCAATATGTATAATAAAATTCTGTCCTAGTAAGAACGGTCTGAATGTTTTTACACCCCATCGTAATGCTATAAGTTACCTTTCAATTGTAGAGTACCTCCTCTGAACTTGATTAAATGTCATCGATGCGTAAGCTATCACTCTATCACTACCCTTCTGCTTTTGCGATAAACATGCACCGGCTCTCCTTCCTGACGCATCCACACACAATTCCAACTTCTCTGCCTTGTGTGAAAAATCTGGAAAACTCAAAGCAACATCACGCGCCATTTCCGCTTTCAGTCTTTCAAATGCATTCACTCTAACATCAGTCCATACAACTCTTTCTCTCTTTTTACCTCCAGTCACTTCAGCCAAAGGTGCGGCAATCACTGAACAATCTCTTATAAATTCCTTTGAAAGTTAACTAATCCCAAAAATTCACCTACCTGGCTGACTGTTTCTGGTCGTTTAAACTTAAGTACTTGTTCCATGTACTCTGACGTTTTACGCAACCCATTCACACCCACAATATGTCCTAAAAAAGGAACTTCAGCCTCTACCCACTTGCATTTGCTGGGATTAACTTTTATACCAGTTTCGGCAAACCTTTTCAACACCTGATCCAACAATTTGATATGGTCATTTAATCTCTCATTCATCACCAACACATCATCCAAATAAATCACCACTTTACTCCATGAAAATCTGGACAAGACCCTTTGCATCTCTCGTTGAAAGGCACTAGGGGCCGTTTTTAACCCAAAAGATACCGACTTAAACCGATATTGTCCCTGAACAGTAGAGAAAGCGTATAGTCCCTGCAAATTTCTCCCAACGGCATTTGATAATTAATATCCCCGTATTAGATCCAAGGAAGTAAAATATCGCATGCCGTGAAGACCAAACACAATTTCATTCAAATTAGGCATCGGGAACTTGTCTGGCTTCGTTACTTCGTTCAGTCTCCTATAGTCAACGCATAATTTAACAGATCCATCCTTCTTTCGTACCGGGACAACAGGCGAACTCCATGAACTCGAGCAAGGTTCAATTATATCTAACATACAAAGCTTCTCACATTCTCAACTGACTCATTCATTTCCCTATCAAATCTTCTAGGCTTTTGACTAATAGGGGTATAATCACAAATCTATTTTGTGGGATGTCATAGCTGATCTACCAACATTCATGTCTCCTTTGCTCAGCACCTTCCTATTATCCCACACTACCTGCCACACTCTTTCTTTATCTATTAAGTTCAGCTCATCACTTAAAACAACTTCATCCTTGATTTCGTCCATTGTCCATTCACCTACATTTGCATCACTTCCTACATCATGCACCAACGTGTTTACTTGAATAACTTCATCACTCTCAAAATCTTTCAGTTCATCCTCCCGAACCAGTGAACATGCAAACCCAATCCTCGTACCCCTTTTCAGCTTTACATTGTTGTCTTGTCAGCAGTCTTTACACCAGCACTTCTGTCTCCAAAGCTTCCTAGTCAAGCAAACCTGACCATACCTGAATGCTAGAACGAAGCTTAGGTTCTAAATCCTCGCCACTCATAACAAGAACAGTTTCGTCACTTCTACGACAACTCCGACAACTGCCAGGCATCACACTGTACTCAGCTTTTTTCACCACCACTTTTGTTCATTTATTGTCTTTCAAAGTTATTCCTTCTGTCACATATATAGGGATATTTGACACTATTCTCATGCATTTGCTTCTTTCCTCATTCACATACAAGTCATCCTTTTCTCCATTTATACCAGTTTTCTTCAAACACTTCTTCCCAGCATTAACTCTTATGTGTCCTCCAACAAAAAATTTATACCAAAAATTACATCAATAAGCAGTCCTCTCACCACTATAAAACTATGAACTCCAAAGTCAACACCATGTATCCGCAATCTTAAGTTTATTTCAATCGCACTCTAACATCTCTAATTTTCACACCCTGCCAAGACGACACAACTTCTGCACTTATTAAACTCATTTGAGCCCCAGAGTCACTAATAGAATTTAACAAGCTTCCATTCACTTCTGCTTTTACTTCCATTAGTTTAGTTGCTGTTAATATATTCATATCATGATCACGTTGCCAAGCAGTAAAAACCACTGTGCTTCTATACCTATTTTCATTCTCATACACTTTATGAATTCTCTGAGGTAAAGCCTCCCGTTCTTTCCATACACCCCTATAATCCGGTATCCATTCGTCCACTTCAGGATTCAAAATTACGTTTTTACTAACATTTATCTTAACTTCCGCTGGACGGACACCACACGGCATGCATGCTTCACTTTTATCTTGCTCCGGTCGGTCCCTATTCAGACCGGAGCTCCCACATTTAAATTAGTACATTCAGCACCTTTACTAGTTTCTCCATTTCCACATTAGTTCACACGAGCAGTACCTCCCTGATTAGCATTCTCAATTCCAATTAACCGCAGTTTCTCAAGGGCGGGACATTTCGCTATCGTATGTCCAAGCTCTCTACAAAAATAACATCTTAACCTTGCAGTCCCCTCCTTATTAACCGCACCCGCGTCGCGGAATTTCTTTGGACAGTCTTTTATCCTGTGTTCTCTACTTCCACATATCAAACATGCTCCTTTCCAACACCAGCAGTCATTCCTAACATACCCCTTCTTTTTACAATGATAACACGTTAGCAACTTCCTGTCACTCGCACTTCCTTGACCACTCGCACGCTCTCCACCCTCATTCTTCGCAGCCCCAGTATATGATTTCTCATTTACGGAAGTAGCCTGCCTCCTCCACTCATCCTCTGGCAATACTGCCCACACAGGGAACTCTCGATCATACGCCACATTAACACGTTCATTTTCGTCTTCATATTCTTCCTCTTCCATGGCCCATTCCACTAAGTCTCTCCACTTCACAAACTTTCCATCTGTATCTTTATCCATTCTTACTCTTAATCTTTTGACAACAGCATTTGGAACCGAAACCAAAAACTGTTGTTTTAAAGTTTCTTTATTTCTTTCACCCACTGGCACAGCCGCTTCGTACAATGTTTGCAAACGCAGTGCAAACTCGCTCAGTTTCTCATTGATCTTTTTTTCTGCTCTCCAAAACTCTGACTAACAATAGGTTCTTCCTCTCTATCCTCTTTACACCAATTTCTAATTCGATTAACGATTGTATTATACCGTACACCCGTCTTATAACTAAAATAGACCCGCAGGGCCTGACTTTCCATAAAGTTACGAAGCTCACCCACCCATCGATTTTTATCCAATCCCATTTGTTCTTTAGCATACCTCTCAAAATCAGCAATGAAGTTATCAAATTTCTGGACTCTGTCTTTGCCATATTTCCATGGTTTCGCTGCTCTAACATCAATTTTATCCATAAACAATCTTCGATACTCCCACAATTCACCAATTAAAGTAATCATTACCCTCTTAAAAGCACTATCCTCATCCATACCACTATCAAGCAAATCCAAAAATTTGTCTAACCAAGCATTTCTACACTCGCGTTCACCGTCTGACTCCGCACCAGAACTACCGTCCGTCGTATACATTCTCTTTTTTGTATTCCCTTCCCGCTTAATGTTCCTACGTGACCTTTTCCTTTTACCTCCTGCCACACTTCATTTTCCTCAACATCCGTCTCATCAGAATACTCATACTGAACTCTTTTCTCCTTGACAGGAACTTTCTCACTCTTCCCTAGTTTACTCAACTTCTCATTCATTTCTCCATTCATCGACTCCATAGTCCTCTTCAAGTTCATCAAATTCTCAGCATCAACATCATAGCACATAGTCAAAACCGCATCGATTGCTTTGCTTGGATCATTTGCTCCACCTATCGTTCTTGTACCTTCCTCCTTTTCTTTTGGACGCACGGTCATCCTCACTCTCTCCTCCAAATTACGTTCCTCCTCTCCCATCATGTGCGATCCAGTTGAAAACCAGAGAAACAAAAAATTTTTTTTATAGAAAGTATCCAAACACCCTAAACTTTTAACCAAATTATTTATACAACCTATATATTTTAGCGCTCAGCAAAAAAAACCATGAATACAACAAGAAAAATTTTCCCCAATCCAAACTCAACCAATAGCAACTGAAATACTTTAAACAAATATAATTAGATCCCCTAAAATTACTAGTTTACACAAACTTATTCAATAAAGATCAAAATATCAAATTAACAAAGACAATTACAATTACTACAATCTTAACTTCAAACACTAAATCACCGCAATTGCAGAATGTAGTTGGGCGCCACTTGTTACCGGAAAACTCCTCCTTATTAACGGCTGCTATTTGTTTTCGGATGCGTCACTTACTGATACAGTACTGTTACTGGGACTCTTACTGACAGTACTTATGGGTTCGAAAAGCAATGTGGTGTTTAGCAAACAATTTATCCACTCGGCCCATTAAAGGTCCAGTAAAAGATACATTTAAATAAATTAAATATATTTACAAAACCCTAAATCTAAACTTAAATTAACATTTAAACTTAACACAACCTTAAATTAACACTTAAACTTAACACTAAACTTAATACTTAAACTTAATCTAACACTTAAATTTAATACTTAAACTTAAAGTGATATACAAGCAGTACGTCCTGTGCCTACTTAAAGTGAGTTATCACTTCGGCTATCACTTTACTTCGGCTAGTCCAGTAGCAGTGGTGTTTAGACGGGCAGTAAAGGATAGGTTTTGCTCGAATCCTGTCTTAATTCTCGAGTTTACTGATGAAGCTCAGAAGCTCAGCCTCGGAACGGACCCACAAAACGTTCCGACCGTTCACGTTCAGCTCGGGTAGACGAAACGGTTTTAATTGAACTAGGAATTCAGTTCCACAGCCGAACCCAAGCGTTGTTCCACACTCCAAATTTGAAGCCTCTTATAGAGGCTTCCACACTTGCACTATAGGCAATGCTCACTTGCGCTATAGGCAATGCTCACTTGCACTATAGGCAATGCTCAAAGACACCACTGTACTCTGTACCCTGAAATGATTGCAGATCTAATGCCGACAAACTCACATTCAAATATCCAACTTCTTGCAACTTCTAACTTTGAATCTCCCGCTTCCAACCTCTATTGTTCAGGTCACAAACACGAATCACCCCCAAACTTCCATTACTACCTTTCACCTTGCTCACTTTCAAATCATTCACACCAAGCTCTAGTTTCACACTCCACCTATCGCTCACGTTCAACTTTCACAATGACCCTACCATACCAATCACACTCTTACAGTATCTTGTATCATCTGACGATATGAACTTTTCCTTGCCGTTACTGCTTGCTTTTCCAGTTTCATTTTCAAAGAAATAGGGACCTACTACACCATTCCACTGAAGAGCGACCAAAATGTTGAATTTAGCAACACTACGTGGAGGCTCTATTGTAACGCCAGCATGACTTCCCCAGTGACAAAAGTTTGCTTATTAACCTCCCTAGATGGATGCAAATAACACTCGTTCGTGAAGTGGATGTTTCATAAACCCAGAATCTTCTTCCAGCTCTGCTAACATACATGTTGCGAATTCCATTCAAAATTTTTTTTTTTTTAACATTAGTCAGTGAAGCTTGTGAATGAATTTTGTATGGAAAAAGGTTTAATTTGGTTCGAAGTATACGATGCACAGATATTCTTGAAATACCTACGTTTGCTGACAAACGTCAAATTGACTTCTGCAGATTGCGCGCAATAATGTCCTAACTATATTTACGTATTGCACAGTTCTATGGGATCGTCGCCTACCACAATTACCCTTATAATGACAGCTTACATTTCTTTTATATAATATTTTGTAACATCGTAATATTTTCTTTCTATCGAGTGGATCTCTGCATCCATATTCTGTGCAAAAGTTCTTTTGCATTTGCCTCACAGAATTTGTCACATGAAATTATATACTGAACGATCTTGAGTTTCTCTTCCAGCTGTAAGGACGGCATCACTGCTTGAGGGTTCATCCATATTGTTTCGTGTAGATTAGGTCCGTAAGGAAGTTCTATGGCCTTACTGGGCTATATTCTATCGGTAACTGTATTGTCTTTTCCTAATTTCAGAGAAATTAGTAAAAGATTTGTTTTAAAACTTTCACTTATCTTTAAATTTTCATACTTCTTTTAACCTTCCTTCTTAAACAGACAGCCTCGTAGAGACCAGCCGGTCTGTTGTTGTTTGCTGTCCTTTGTATTCCTTTGCAAATAGTGAAAGAACGGTTTTAATATAAAATATTTATTAGTTATTAAGTTATAAAATATTAAAAATGTATAGGTATAGGCGGAATAAAAAAACCACACTCTGTTACCTTTCTGATGGAGAAACCCCAGCAATAAAATAGACATCCATCATAAAATAACAAACAAATAAAAGCAGCGACCTTTACTCGGGTCACTCTATATACTGTACCTCTATATAACGTAAAGAAATTAGTTAGGAGGGATTGTCGGAAGATTATTATATATATATATATATATATATATATATATATATATAATATATATTATATATATATATATACAGGGTGAGCCGAAAGTCTGGATCCATAGGAAAATATTTATTTTAATACATAAATTACAACAAATGGTAAATACTTAAAATGAATATCAACTTTAACTCGTAAATGCGTATCCGTGATACTGTACAGTAGTTCGTACTCCAGTATAATACTCAAATACTTTTTTTATTTCAGCCCAGAAATGGCTTCGAATCTAACAACAGAAGACCGGGTAGAACTTGTGCTCATGTACGCAAGACAGGGCGCTACACACAGAGAAGTTGCTACCGAATTCAATAGAAATCATCCTGATAAGCATCTAGTAACACATGCGACTGTTGGCAAGTTGTTTAAACGTTTCAAAGAAACAGGAAGTATATATGATCGACGGCGTTCTGGTCGTCCAAAAACTGCAACTGATGAAAATACCTCTGCAATGGTATGTGAAACTTTAACGAATAGCCCAGTAAAGTCAACAAGAAGATTATCAAATGAAACACGCATCTCGAGAACGTCAATTCGAAGAATTATTAAAAAGTGTCTCGATGTCAGAGGCCGCCAATTTGAGCATTTGTTATAATTTGCTGTTTATACTGGAGTACGAACCACTGTACAGTATCACGGATCGCATTTACGAGTTAAAGTTGATATTCATTTTAAGTATTTACCATTTGTTGTAATTTATGTATTAAAATAAATATTTTCCTATGGATCCAGACTTTCGGCCCACCCTGTATATATGTAAGCAAACAACCACAGGGAAAATGAAAAAGAAACACGAAATCCGAGCGCTTTCGTGATACAGGAGTATTCACATCTTCAGGGACATCCCTGATGATGTGAATATATCACGAAATCGCTCGGACTTCGTGTTTTATCCTCCCCCTCCCCGCGGTTCCTTGCTTATTATATATATATATATATATATATATAATATATATATATATATATATATGAAAATTATTTCACGAAAGTAACACGTGAAAAAATTTATATACATACACATACACACATATATTATATATATATATATGAATAGAAACGACATAATATTAAGGAACGTTTCTGCACACGCGGAAGAGAAATAACGAATAAATGAAAAATGAGGCGAACCGCCCGGGAATCGAACCCAAGGCCTTCCAATTGCCGGTTGGATGCGCTACCATTACACCACGGTCCTCAATCATTCACAAATCGAAATTCTCCTACATAGGGCAGAAACCAATGCCCTGAGAGGGCACCCTCGCAAATCGTGAATATGTGCATTTAACTGCAATGACCACGCAGTATATAAATGAATAGAAACGACATAATATTAAGGAACGTTTCTGCACACGCGGAAGAGAAATAACGAATAAATGAAAAATGAGGCGAACCGCCCGGGAATCGAACCCAAGGCCTTCCAATTGCCGGTTGGATGCGCTACCATTACACCACGGACCTAAATCATTCACAAATCGAAATTCTCCTACATAGGGCAGAAACCAATGCCCTGAGAGGGCACCCTCGCAAATCGTGAATATGTGCATTTAACTGCAATGACCACGCAGTATATAAATGAATAGAAACGACATAATATTAAGGAACGTTTCTGCACACGCGGAAGAGAAATAACGAATAAATGAAAAATGAGGCGAACCGCCCGGGAATCGAACCCAAGGCCTTCCAATTGCCGGTTGGATGCGCTACCATTACACCACGGACCTCAATCATTCACAAATCGAAATTCTCCTACATAGGGCAGAAACCAATGCCCTGAGAGGGCACCCTCGCAAATCGTGAATATGTGCATTTAACTGCAATGACCACGCAGTATATAAATGAATAGAAACGACATAATATTAAGGAACGTTTCTGCACACGCGGAAGAAAAATAACGAATAAATGAAAAATGAGGCGAACCGCCCGGGAATCGAACCCAAGGCCTTCCAATTGCCTGTTGGATGCGCTACCATTACACCACGGACCTCAATCATTCACAAATCGAAATTCTCCTACATAGGGCAGAAACCAATGCCCTGAGAGAGCACCCTCGCAAATCGTGAATATGTGCATTTAACTGCAATGACCACGCAGTATATAAATGAATAGAAACGACATAATATTAAGGAACGTTTCTGCACACGCGGAAGAGAAATAACGAATAAATGAAAAATGAGGCGAACCGCACGGGAATCGAACCCAAGGCCTTCCAATTGCCGGTTGGATGCGCTACCATTACACCACGGACCTCAATCATTCACAAATCGAAATTCTCCTACATAGGGCAGAAACCAATGCCCTGAGAGGGCACCCTCGCAAATCGTGAATATGTGCATTTAACTGCAATGACCACGCAGTATATAAATGAATAGAAACGACATAATATTAAGGAACGTTTCTGCACACGCGTTATTTCTCTTCCGCGTGTGCAGAAACGTTCCTTAATATTATGTCGTTTCTATTCATTTATATACTACGTGGTCATTGCAGTTAAATGCACATATTCACGATTTGCGAGGGTGCCCTCTCAGGGCATTGGTTTCTGCCCTATGTAGGAGAATTTCGATTTGTGAATGATTGAGGTCCGTGGTGTAATGGTAGCGCATCCAACCGGCAATTGGAAGGCCTTGGGTTCGATTCCCGGGCGGTTCGCCTCATTTTTCATTTATTCGTTATTTCTCTTCCGCGTGTGCAGAAACATTCCTTAATATTATGTCGTTTCTATTCATTTATATACTGCGTGGTCATTGCAGTTAAATGCACATATTCACGATTTGCGAGGGTGCCCTCTCAGGGCATTGGTTTCTGCCCTATGGAGGAGAATTTCGATTTGTGAATGATTGAGGTCCGTGGTGTAATGGTAGCGCATCCAACCGGCAATTGGAAGGCCTTGGGTTCGATTCCCGGGCGGTTCGCCTCATTTTTCATTTATTCGTTATTTCTCTTCCGCGTGTGCAGAAACGTTCCTTAATATTATGTCGTTTCTATTCATTTATATACTGCGTGGTCATTGCAGTTAAATGCATATATATATATATATATATATATATATATATATATATATATATACAATAACCGGAGAAATAAAAATAAAAATAAAAAATTAAACATTAAAGGATTGTGGGAGGAGCATACAAATTTGTAAGGAAAAACAACCGATTTTTAGCACAAGATCAAATGAAGTTTCCAACCAATGTTATAGATAATTAAAAAAGAAAAATACAAATTTATACTGGAAATCTGCCCGGGTTTGCACTCTGCCCTTCTTGTTTAAGGTTCGATGTATATAAAAATAAATTGGAAAATAAAAGTTATTAGAGTAGCATACAAGTTTACCAAAGATTTAGCGTTCTACCCTTCTTATCTAAATCTGTTCTGAAGGAATTCCAAACAACAGGATCGAGTTGAAAAAGACCTTTGCTTATGTTGAAGTTATTTGTAAGTTGGATGATGGCGGACTCAAGAATATTTCTATTAACAATGTTGCTAGAATGAAATAAAACTGAATCATTATTCCAATCAATACAGTGGGATAACTCTGACAAATGGACAAAAAGGGCACTGGACGACTGTCCTGTTCCAACGGAATATTGATGTTGTTTTATACGTGTGTGCAAATCCTTTCCTGTCTGACCTATGTAAAAAGAATCACATTGTTTACAACCAATTTTATTGATAATGCCTGAATTATTGGTAGGGCTATTTTTTACTATATTTTTCACAATATTGTTATATGAAAATACTACATTAATATCCAAAAGTTTAAGTACATTAGCAATGCCTAAAAAGCCCGAGAAAAATGGAAGTACTAAAATATTTTTTGACAAAGTACGAGTGTTATTATTCACACGATAGAAAGTTCGTTTTGCCTTGTTGAGACAAGATTCCATAAACGCAGATGGATAACACAGATCACTTCAAATACCGTTGATTTTTCCTAATTCGGCATCGATGTATTCCGGACTGGCGATCCTAAGGGGGTTGGCATCCCTTGGTTGCGGTACGTCGACGATATTTTGTGTATCTGGCCCATGAATCGTGACCTGGATAACGTCCTCCTTCAGTTAAATGATCAAGTCCCCTCCATTAAGTTTACTTTAGAAGTGGAACAAGACAACTCAATCCCGTTTTTGGATGTGCGTGGTCATAGGGAAAGCCCAGGTTTTAAGTTTAGTATCTATCGGAAAAAAACAAACAATTTGTCCTACGTACACTTTTACTCGAGACATGACACCCCCACTAAGAAGGCCATTTTTTCTTCAACGTTTCTCCGCGCCCTTAGGATCGCCAGTCCGGAATACATCGATGCCGAATTAGAAAAAATCAACGGTATTTGAAGTGATCTGTGTTATCCATCTGCGTTTATGGAATCTTGTCTCAACAAGGCAAAACGAACTGTCTATCGTGTCAATAATAACACTCGTACTTTGTCAAAAAATATTTTAGTACTTCCATTTTTCCCGGGCTTTTTAGGCATTGCTAATGTACTTAAACTTTTGGATATTAATGTAGTATTTTCATATCACAATATTGTGAAAAATATCATTGTAAAAAATAGCCCTACCAATAATTCAGGCATTATCTATAAAATTGTTTGTAAACAATGTGATTCCTTTTACATAGGTCAGACGTGAAAGGATTTGCACACACGTATAAAACAACATCAATATTCCGTTGAACAGGACAGTTGTCCAGTGCCCTTTTTGTCCATTTGTCAGAGTTATCCCACTGTATTGATTGGAATAATGCTTCAGTTTTATTTCACTCTAGCAACATTGTTAATAGAAATATTCTTGAGTCTGCCTTTATCCAACTTACAAATAACTTCAACATAAGCAAAGGTCTTTTTCAACTCGATCCTGTTGTTTGGAATTCCTTCAGAACAGATTTAGATAAGAAGGGTAGAACGCTAAATCTTTGGGAAACTTGTATGCTACTCTAATAACTTTTATTTTCCAATTTATTTTTATATACATCGAGCCTTAAACAAGAAGGGCAGAGTGCTAAAACCCGAGCAGATTTCCAGTATAAATTTGTATTTTTTTTTTTAATTATCTATAACATTGGTTGGAAACAATTCATTTGATCTTGTGCTAAAAATCGGTAGTTTTTCCTTACAAATTTGTATGCTCCTCCCACAATCCTTTAATGTTTAATTTTTAATTTTAATTTTAATTTCTCCGTTTATTGTATATACAGGGTGGGGCACGGGAACCAAGTGTTTTTGGAATAATCAGGAAAATGATATTTATTTTTGTAAAGAAAATATATTGGTAGAACAACATTCGTAAGAACATAGCATTTCATGTCATAATAATCATGTACCGAAAATTATATCTGGCATATGATGTCCTTGGCCGTCGACGCATTGTTGAAGGCGTTTACGAAAATTGGCCTCCACTCTTCCCAGCAGGTCTCTGTTGATTTGGATGATTTGTTGACGGATCGCTTCCTTCAATGCATCTAATGTACGGGGCTTGTCCTCGTAGACACGTGACTTGAGGTACCCCCATAGAAAGAAGTCACATGTGACAAGTCAGGGGACCGAGGGGGCCATGCAATGTCACCAAATCTCGAAATGAGATGGTTGGGAAACAGGGGGCGAAGAACAGCCATTGACGCTCTGGCGGTGTGTGGCGTGGCCCCATCTTGCTGAAACCACAAATGTCGACGAGCAATACGCCTTCTTCGTAACTCAGGGATGAAAAAGGTGTTCACCATCTCAATGTAACGCCCAGATGTTATGGTAACGGTAACCCCATTTTGTTCGAAGAAATAGGGACCGATGACGCCAAACTTTCCCACCGCGCACCAAACTGTAACCTTAGGGCTATGCAGCGGCTTTTCATGGAGTTGTCGCGGATTTTCAGCAGCCCAATACCGACAGTTTTGATTGTTGACGGCCCCATTAAGGTGGAAATGGGCTTCATCACTCATTACCACCATCATGTTTTCATTCTGCTCATAAAGTGCAAGCATTTCCTGTGCAAAATTCAGTCGTTGGGGGCAATCGTTTACATTCAATTCCTGCACCATCGCTAACTTGTATGGGTGAAAATGTAATTCTTCATGCAAAATCCGTCTAACAGTACGATTGCTGATTCCGAGTGCAGCTGAATGTCTCCGAGCAGAGCGGCCTGGGCTTTGCAACATCGCTTGTCTGACCCTTTCAACGTTCTCTGGAGTACGCACAGTGCGTTGCGGCCCCTTCGGTTTTGTTTTCATTATTGAGCCTCCTGTTCGAAGATTGTTAACCCAACGTAAGATTGTGTCACGAGCGGGAACAGAGTCATTTCGATGAATGTTGAATCTGCGGCGAAACGCACGCTGAACTGCTGTCACTGACTCGCCACTCCTAACAAAATGATCATACGCGAACATGCGGTGTTCTAACGTCCACTGCTCCATGATGGCACCTGAAAGATAAAGGTGAGTGTTAGTTAAAGTTAAATGCTATGAACCCAGGAATGGAATGCTACCTACCGCACGCCCCTCCCATTCCTAATGGCCGATTACTAGCTATTCAAAAAACACTTGATTCCCGTGCCCCACCCTGTATATATATATATATATATATATATATATATAATGTATATTTATGTATATATTTTTATTTATTTTTTTTTTTTTGTAATCTATATATAGGCTGTAACTCTTTATGTACTTCAGTGTTCCTGAGGATGTCATTAGACGAAAGCGCTTGAGCACCATTCTGTGTTTCCTTTCCTTCGTGGTTTTATTCATCATATATATATATATATACGGTATATATAAGCAAACAACCACAGGGAAAAGGAAAAAGAAACACGAAATCCGAGCGCCCCCGTGATATATTCACATCTTCAGGGACAAGAAAGAAATAGACAGAATTTACCAAGTAAATGAGTTAAATACACAAGCGAAAAATTCCCCAATCGGCAACTCAATTTAAAAAACAATAAAACAATTTAAAGATTTTTTCCCAATAGATAACTTAATCTAAAGGCTACTAAATTATTGAACAAATAAAAACTATACAAATGAAATTAGACAATTAACATGTATAGAAAACAAAAATTATTATAACAGTTATTAGAAATAGTATTTAATTAAAACAGGCAATTAAGTGGCAAGACTCTAAGGAAACAAAAGACATGGTGCAGTCGTCGTCACGTGCTCCTTCCAGAATATTCCGAATATCTAAAAACAATCTAAAATATTTTTCAATAGATAACCTGTTCAAAAGTCTAATAAACTATCAAGTACGTAAAGACTATATAAAAGAAATAATACAATTAAAATGTACACATAAAAATGTTAACAATTATTAAAATAATATTTATTTAATTAAAGCAGACACTTAAGTGGCAAGAATGCGGTCAAAATAATACACCACCTTTCTGACAATGTACGAGTCTAATTTCTAAAGGCCAGGGCTAATATTAAGAACAAAATCCATATTATTCTAGATCACACTCGATTCAAGTATATTTCTACTAACAATAGATTTACTAAAACTTAATTTGGAGGCATTTTTGACTGCAGTCAATGGGATGATTAGTATCTCTTACGTGAATGAAAATGGCGTTAGATTCTTGGCCGGTTCTTATACTGTATTTATGCTGCTTAATACGTAACTCAAGCGTCTTGCCAGTTTGACCAATGTAAAATTTATTACATATTGTGCATGGAATTTTATAGACACAACCCTGTTCACTTAAAGGGGAGTTTTTAATCAATGAATTCTTAATTACATCTAAATTTCTGAACGCGATATTTACGTTCAAAAGTCCTCAGCACTTTCGGCAGATCAAGGAAATTTTCTCTAAATGGTAACGCTAAGACATTTTTTGTGGTATAAGGAGTCTGGTCTTTTACCTCGTAGAAGGTTTTCTTTGCCATTTATAAAGATGTATCTATGCAGTTCTTTGGATATTTTAAATCAAACGCAATTTTATATATTTTACTAATTTCATCATCAATGAACTCTGGGATACAAATTCGTAAGCATCTTAGGAACAAAGTAGAAAAAACAGGTTCGTTTTACGTTAATGTGGTGAGCCGAATAATAATGTATATAAGAACAATTATTTTATTAGTGGGTTTCCTGTAAATATTGTACTTAAACTTTTTTCCGGACCTATATATTAAAACATCTAAAAATGGGATCGATGAGTCATTTTCTATCAACTCTAAAATTGATAGAGGGAGTTAAATTATTAAGCTTGGGTAAGAATTCATTGAGATTTAAAGTTTCTGGCCAAAGACAAAGAACATCATCTACATTTCTAAACCACGGAACGTAATTTGGCAGAATCTTCCTTGTTAATTTATTTTCAAAAAACTCCATATATAAGTTACTTAAAATGGGAGGGAGCGGGTTTCCCATAGCCATACCAAATTTCTGCCTAAAATATTCATTATTAAACACAAATTTCGATTCTACTATGCACAGCTTAATTAATTCTATAATTGTAGTCACAGGTAATGGCAAATTATGCTTAACCAATTCTTCCTAAAGAAAAACTAATAGATCCTCCACCGGGACTCTTGTAAATAAAGAGGTAACATCAAAGCTCACCAATCTAAAATTGTAATTGACACTAATACTATTTAATTTTTCTACAAGGTCTACATTATTATTTATGTGTGATTGTGAAATTGTGCCCAAGAAAGGATTAAGGATGGATACAAGCCATTTGGACAGCTTATATGAGATAGATCCTATAGAGCTAACAATAGGCCTTGCAGGATTATTTGGCTTATGATTTTTAACCAGACCATACATGTAGGGTAATGACGACGAAGTACTCAAAAACTGTTTAGTAATATTTCTTTACCCTTCAAAAGTTGCTTAATCATCTTGTTAAATGCACTGTTCACTGTTTTAAGGGGATTGTTCCTTAATTTCATGTAAGTGTCCGAGTCATTCAAAAGATCATACATTTTTTCTAGGTAAACTTCTTTATTGAGGATCACTAAGGCATTTGATTTATCGACTTTGGTTATATGTAGAGTCTGATCTTTTCTTAAAGACTCATAAGAATCGAAAAACCTCTGTGGACAATTTGGAATAGAAGGTTTAGACATGGCACCATATCCGAGACCTTTACAAATATTCACATCCTCTATAGGTAAATCACTATATTTTTCTAAGTTGCAGAAAGCCTTAGCTATTTCTACATAGTCCACATCCTTTTTAGCTGCTGAAAAATTTATTCTGTATCCAAGAGCCGTAACCGTATTTTTATTTAACACTTTATCTGATAGATTTATCACAAATCCGGGGTTAGCATCCTTTGTCCAATCACTTCTTTCAATTAGAATTTGTAATTTAATATCCAGTTTTCTTTCCACAATACTACACTCTCGTCTAAGTTTGTTACAACAATAGTCCAGTAAACGCTGTTTCCATTCAGGTGGAATTGCCCTGTCAAAGCTATATCTTCTCGCCCTGGTAACTTTAAAAGTTTCTTCGACTTCAATCTTAGTAATTTCTATATGCTTCTGCAACACTATTCTCTGGAATTCATCGAAGGGGCGATCTCTCAAATTCAGAAGTCTATTAGGGAATAAAGAGGTGGGGAGAACTTGTTCACTTAGACATCTTCTTAGAAATATCAGGTGAACCTTTCGCTTGTGCGATTTAACTAAAGCCGAACAAAAGGTAGAAACAAACAGTGCTAGGTCAGGGAAGAAAGAAGAGAAGGTCTCGAAGTGGCGTGTGGTATCCATTATGGAACAAAATCACAGAACAACACGTGATCTTTTTAATAAGCAAACAACCACAGGGAAAAGGTGTAGTGGTTAACATATCCGACCGGCAATTGGATGATCCCGGGTTCGATTCCTGGGAGGTACCTCATTTTTCATTTGCTCGTTCTCCCTCCTCATCTTGTGCGGAACGCTCTTCTACACAAGCGTCGTTCTTTACATTAATTATACTGTGTGTTGTTTGCAGTTAAAATGTATATAATTATATACAATGAATTTCACAATTGAACACGTGAACTTAATAAATGATGCACACCAACAAGGAAAAATGAAATGCGATACCAAAGCATTTCGTGTATTAAGAAAATCCTTAACGACAGAGCCGGATTTAGACGTGTGGAGGCCCTGGGCAGCCTCCATGTGGAGGCCCCCCTACCTTAGGGGAAGACATAATTGAAGTCATCCATAAGATTCATAATATAATTAACATACATACGCTTTCAAAACATCGTGCACTCTTGTGTCTGTTCATTCCACTCATTTCTGCAAAAAAATGAAAGCCTCGGGTTACTCGGGTATTCCATTATAGTGAGAGTAGGCCTAAAAGAGTAATAAAAACAAAATAATAATCAGTACACAACAAATAGTAATTGGTAAAAGTTTATGTACTACAGTGGTATTCGATGCGCGTGTTTTTTTGTTGATCATCTATCGGGTTTTTCTAGTTTCGGGTTTTTTCTATTTTGATAATGGCTTGTCAATATGTGGAGGCCCCCAAGATGTGGAGGCCCATGGGCAGCTGCCCACTTTGCCATCTCCTAAATCCGGCCCTGCTTAACGATATGATTGTTTAAATACACGCAAAGAAATAACTCACAAAAAATAATTAACACAAAATAACGCTTAAAACACAAATAAAATGATAAATTGGACTAAAATAAAATAAAACTTACATCTTCACTGTTTGGGAGGAAAAATGGGACTGAGAAAGCGAAGCAAGAAGAAATTATGGTTGTATTTTGTTTGGTTTGTTAGTTGTATGAATAAGATATAAGGTGAGATAAATAGTTTAAGTGATAGATTTTGTGCATTTAAAGAAGGGCTAAAATTTGTAATATATAAAGACTAATTTTCTTCTCAAATTAATGCGAATGGAATGACAAAATAGAAAACTGGTTCAGGGTTCAGGATTCAAGGTTAGATAAGGATAAGCCTGTTCTTATCTGTTTCAATTGCAGGGCAGTTTGGCCTACGTAACAGGAGTTACATTCTGTACACGAGTAACGGTATGCAATATATATATATATATATATATATATATATATATATATCTTTAGTTGGGGAATTGAGGTTCACCCGAAGTAGGAGTCTTTTCCGTTATAGGTCAGGACCTCAGGAGTTTGTAAACTTGGGCTGGCCTTGCTAAGGTTACAAAGTCCTTATATCTTGACCTGTATGGTCTAAAACAGAAAATACAAGGAAAAATGGAAAGAACTCAAGTACCCCGCGCGACCTCAATTACCCTTATGTATATATATATATATATATATATATATATATATATATATATATAAAGAACGACGCTTGTGTAGAAGAACGTTCCGCACAAGATGAGGAGGGAGAACGAACAAATGAAAAATGAGGTAACCACCCGGGAATCGAACCCGGGATCTTCCGATTGCCGGTCAGATATGCTATCCACTACACCCACGCTTCTCAAACTAGGGATCTCGTAAATATTATTGGGGGTCGCAGAAACATTTGAAAATATTATTTTTTTCATAAATATACAGTGTTAGTACCTATTGCTTTCATGGCATTGAGTGAAGGGTCGCGAAAAAATTTGTCTGATCCAAAGGGGTCGCAAGTGAAATAAGTTTGAGAAGCCCTGCACTACACCATAGGCCTCGATTAATCAGAAGTCGTAATTCTCCTACATACGAGCAGAAACCAATGCCCTGAGGGGGCACCTTCGCATGCCGTACATATATATACACATTTTAACTGCAAACAACACACAGTATAATCAATGTAAAGAACGACGCTTGTGTAGAAGAACGTTCCGCACAAGATGAGGAGGGAGAACGAACAAATGAAAAATGAGGTAAAAATGTATATTATATATATATATATATATATATATGTACGGCATGCGAAGGTGCCCCCTCAGGGCATTGGCTTCTGCTCGTATGTAGGAGAATTACGACTTCTGATTAATCGAGGCCCATGGTGTAGTGGATAGCATATCTGACCGGCAATTGGAAGATCCCGGGTTCGATTCCCGGGTGATTACCTCATTTTTCATTTGTTCGTTCTCCCTCCTCATCTTGTGCGGAACGTTCTTCTACACAAGCGTCGTTCTTTACATTAATTATACTCTGTGTTGTTTGCAGTTAAAATGTATATATATATATATATATATATATATATATATATATAATATATGAGATGAATTTCACAATTAAACACGTGAAATGAATGAATGATGGATGCAAACCCACAAGGAAAAAGAAAAATGATTCCAAGGCCTTTCGTGTATTCAGAAGTACAATTCGTCAGGATATGAAGGGAGTAGGCGAGATGACAAAAATATATAAAACGCGACAGAAAAACAAAAAGCTTAGCACATGATTAACAAGAGTCGATTAGAGGCAAAAGGTATTTTAACAGGATATTGTCAATTTTATACATTCCCGCATTGTTATTAAAATTATTTTTAAAATGGATAAATGCACATTCTAGAATATTCCTTACAATTATATCTGTTTTTAACGAGCGCTTCAGAACTGTCCCATTTGATACTATGATTACATCTATACATATGGTTAAACAATGCATTAGAATTATTTGCTGTTCTACACGCATATTTATGCTGTTTTACACTAATATCTAACGTTTTACCCGTTTCATATTCTTTATTAGCGTGATTTTACAGTATTATTATACTTAAAGACTACATTGATACCAATTGCTTTAAGTAAAGTCGGAAGATATTGAAAATTTACATGGTAAGGTCTGCTAAGGATATTTTTACGCTCAAATTCCTTTACAGTTACAATATTATAATACCTATTCTTGGCTTTCCTAAGGCAGTTAGCTAAAAATGAAATAGGATACCATAATTTAGTACCAATATTCATGATGTTGCATAACTCGGTATCTAAAAATTCAGGACTGACAACTCTCAATGCTCTAAGAAACATAGCAGAGAAAATAGAAGATTTAATCGAGGATGATGGTCAGTATAAAAATGCACATAAGAGTTATTATCAGTAGGCTTACGATAAACTTCAAATTTGAACTGATTAAAGCATCTCCAAATTTTTAGATCCAGAAAAGATAAGCTTTCATCATTTTCTTTTTCAACCGTGAACTTAATAGATGGAATCAAATTGTTGAGCCTTCCAAGAAATAAGTCAACATCCAAATTATTAGGCCAAAGGCATAAAATATCATCTCTATACCTGTACCAAACAAGGTTAAAATTAACAATAGTAGGCAAAATTCTGCTTTCAAAAAATTCCATATACAAGTTAGCTAATACAGGTGAGAGGGGATTTCCCATCGGCAATGCAAACGACATAGCATAAAACTTATTTTCAAACTGAAATTTACAATCTATGACGCAAAGCTTACTTAACTCAATAAGAGTGTTGTGTTGAACAGGAAAATAATATTTAGAGCTCTTATCTTTTTAAAAACCAAGTAGGTCATCCACAGGGACTTTTGTGAATAACGAGCATGAATCAAAACTTACCAGTTTGAAATTAGGGTCATTAGGAAACTTCAGTTTGTCAATAAGATCCATGCTATTTACAATATGTGAATTGTAAATAGAGCCAACTAACGGCGTTAATAAACTGACTAACCATTTAGATAGCTCATAGGTTACGGAGCCTACTGAGCTAACAATAGGCCTCATGGGATTATTAACTTTGTCTGTTTTTACTAAACCGTACAAATATGGTAGTGACGGATTGATACTAAGAAACTGCTTAGAAAGCCCATTATAGTTATTTTTTAATATTTCTCTTAATTTTCTGTTAAACATTTTATTAACATCCTCCAGTGGGTCTCTGTTTAGAGGTTTGTACGTATCGCGGTCACTCAATAAAGTATTCATCTTTTCAATGTAACTGTTTTTGTCCATGATGACGATCGAATTAGATTTATCCGCTTTAGTAATATGTAATAAATCGTTATTTTTAAGTGTTTTTTAGGGTTTTTTCAAACCTCAAAGGATAATTCGATTCATACCTCGTATTAAAAGCATTATACACACAACCTTTGGCTAAAGTCACCTCACTTTCGGATATATTACTGATTTTCAAAATTGATTAAAGACTTAACACTCAGTAAACTGCTGGGCTTTTTTGGGACAGAATCCTAAGCCATAACCTAACGCACATTTCGTATTGAAGTCTAGCTTATAGGACGACAAGTTAACAATGTTACTAAAATCACTTTTTTTTAGTCCAGTAACTATTACGAATTAACTCGTCCAGTCTATTGTTTAATTTTCTGTTCTGAGTACTGCATCTTCTCTGTAAGTTGTTGTAAATATCGTCCAAAAGTGTACTTCTCCAAGCAAGAGGAACGGTGGAAAAGATATATCTTTTCGGACTCTCTGAAGGCGTTCTTCACTTCGATGCGGGCTATATTAATATGTTTCTTTAAAGTTGTTGTTGTTGTTGACGTTATAAGAGGTGAAATTAGAGTAGTAGGAGTGATAACAGAAAGTGGGGAAATGGGAAATATAGATGAAGAGTTGATAGGTTAAAGTAATTCTTTCGGTGTCACCAAACGGTGTATCGTGGTGGTGTATCCCAAGCAGGGATTTTGGAATGACATTTTTACTATAACACTTCCTAAGGAAATTGAATTGGTTCTTAATAGAATGTGCTTGAGCAATAGGAGAACGGTAACGCCTAAAAATCGATCGGAATGAAGGAAAGGTAGTTGTAAAAAGAGCAGCAGTGAAGACGACACGCGTGGGCTCCATTATATTGGAAGAATATCACAATTAAACACATGAAATGAATGAATGATGCAAATCCACAAGGAAAAAGAAAAATGATATATTAATATAGCCCACACACACATATATATATATATATATATATAGGTTGTGCACCTGGGTGTTGAATGCCCGGTTAGGTTAATTGAATGCCCGGTTAGGTCAACTGTACGCCCTTGACGATTGGTTAGGTTAACGAAAATATCACGACTCAACCTAACCAATCGTCAAGGGCGTACAGTTAACCTAACCGGACATTCAATTAACCTACCCGGGTATTCAATTAACCTAACCGGGCATATATATATATATATACAGTATATATATATATATATTAGGGTGGAGTGAAAACATTAAACCGTCTTGCCTCACTCATGATTTGGTGTATTGACCCTCTAGATTTCTAGAAGTTCTAAAAAGATAATATTTTCTTTTTAGGACCCTCCACCCACCGCATTTTTGCCAAAAACAAAGTGACGGAAAGTCATATTTTGAAAGACCCCTCGTATAATATCTATCGGTTTTTGAGAGAAGATTTCGCGTTATATAATACATAATAATTACCAGGCTGAAACGCTTCACCGACAAGGTTACGCAACTCAATCGATCCAAAAGCAGTGCGAAGCTTATTGAATTTGTGCCTGTAAATGCAACTTCGTTTCCCACCAAGATTTTGGCTGCCGAAAAACCGGGTGTAAAGAAAAACATATTATTTGTGTTTGTCCAAAAGAATCAAGAATACCCAAAGAAGAACCTCATTCAAATGAGAGCCCCTTTACCCAATCTCGCCATGGAAGCCGACAGATTTGGTGTTTCAGATAGGGCTGCATCGTCCATTGCTTCAGCTACTTTGGTGGATTTGGGTATCATTACCGAAAAAAACAGTGACTTTTTTATTGATCGAAGTAAGGTGAGAAGAGAGAGACAGAAATTGAGAAAAACATTACAAGTTGAAGCTGCACAAAGTTATGGTGATGTTAAAGCTTTATATGATATTTTGATGGGAGAAAAGACAAGACATTGGTAAAGACAAATAAAGATGGTAAATGGTATCAGGATATAATTGTTGAAGAACATTATGTAATTGAGTGAGCCTGGTGGAGAATACCTTAACCATTTGAGCCCTAAATCTGGAAAAGCAAGTGATGTATCTGAATCGTTGTTCGCTTACTTGAATGAAGTGACACTAGACCAGAATCTCCAGGTGATAGGGTGCGACAGTACGAATGTCAACACTGGGTCTAAAGGTGGCATAATCCATTTCATCGAGCAGAAGCTGAACCGACCATTGCAATGGAGCATTTGTATGTTACATACAAATGAACTTCCCTTAAGGCATCTGTTTGAGCGATACGACGGGAAAACAACTGGGCCAAGATCATTCAGTGGATCTATTGGTAATGCTCTTAAGACTTGCCATGAGATGCCTGTGGTAAAGTTCTCCCCAATTACGGATGGGGCCGATAGCATGCCAGTTCTCACAGATGAGCTCATAGAAGATTTAAGTAATGATCAACAATACATGTTCAGAATAAATGGGGCCATAAGAGAAGGATATGTAGACGGAAGCCTAGAGAAACTCAAGCCTGGTCCCCTTAACAACTCTAAATGGTTAACGCTAGCTAACAGACTATGTCGTTATTATGATATGTCTCCCAAAAGAATCTCTCCAGAGAGTTACCTAGCCTTGTTCTGTTCATAGTAACAAACTATGGTCCTAACTGGTTCAATATAAAATTTAAACTGTATCTGCCTGATGGACCCAAACATATCCTTCATGCGATAAAAAGGTTCAACCTGTTACCTCAAGATATACAAAAAGTTGTCCAACCTTATATATCATGGAATGCCTATTTTGCTCACTCAGAAAATATTCTTCTATCATTGCTGTCAGATAGTGAGCAAAAGCTGCGCAAAGTTGCAATCGATCGAATAATACAGACGAGAAAGTGTAAGGATGCCAATACAAGGAAAATCAGAGAATTTAGAGTACCAGAATTGAATTTCAAAGCATCACTTTGGACAGACATCATCTTCTGGGATAGGATTGATATCAGTGAACCACCTCTCACTTCTAAATTGTGTGATGAAGAATTGCTTGAGTACGAAACAAAATGTTTCAAAGTTGAGCAATACCCCATTCACGCACAGAACGCCGAAAGAGCCGTGAAGTTGGTTACAGATGCATCAGCATCAGTAATATCACAGGAATCAAGAGACGGATTTATTAGGTCAAGAATAAAAAGTCGCTCTCTGCTTCCCTCACTTGAAACCAAAAAGGATCTGATGCTTCTCCTGAAAAAAAAATATATATTTTTGATGAGCGGGTTTTATATCGCATTCAAATGTAATCTAATTATGGCATCCAACCAAGTGAGACCAGATACAATTTTATTTCAATACAATGTATGCACAATGGTGTTTTTCAAGTATAGGTTTGCATTATAAAGCGTTTTTCTTCAATTATTTTTTTTGATAGAACACTTAGTTTTTATGTTATGAGCATATTTTTATTTATGGACAACCGGCTGATGGCCATTTTGCTTTTGTGTAAAAATGCGAGAGATGGTTTGAGTTACAAACATTAAATGACTGAATACATCATTTATGTGTTCTAATACACCAAAAAGCAAGTGAGGCAAATAAATTTGAAATAAAAAGTTGTGTTTCACTCCGCCCTAATATATATATATATATATATATATATATATATATATATATATATACATATATATATATGGGAATGAACTCAGAATGGTCCCCTGAGTTTTTTATGATACACACAGACAGTGCATGGAACAAGGAACTCTTCTGGGATAATTAAATCCACTATAGTCCGAATAAGTAATGGTAAATGACAAATACCATAGTTTTTCTTTTTCATGATGCTAGCCCGACGTGGGCAACGGGTCACTCGCAAAGAGGTCCCATAAATATAGCTTCCCTCACCAGCTATCTGCAAAGCAGACAGGATCCAGCTTTGGGACATGGATCTAGGGTTTAAAGCACCTAGCCATGCTACATTTAGAACCTCAATATAAGCAAAAGACTCGCTGCCTTCACGTCAGATTGAATGCATCAAAGAAAAAGAAAAAGGGGTAACTATTATATTTTTAGCCAAAAACCAAAACTTAAACCTCAACTGGCAGAATTGAGCGTCCACTTTTCAAGGCACATAACATGTCCGTTTCAAGATGGGAATGAACTCAGAATGGTCCCCTGAGTTTTTTATGATACACACAGACAGTGCATGGAAAAACTATGGTATTTGTCATTTACCATTACTTATTCGGACTATAGTGGATTTAATTATCCCAGAAGAGTTCCTTGTTCCATGCACTGTCTGTGTGTATCATATATATATATATATATATATATATATATATATATATATATATATATATACAGGGTGTCCCATAAGCCCGGCATCATAGGAAAAATAATAAAAAAAGGCAAAACAAAAGTTTTTATTTACAGAACGTGCTCAATATGTCCACCATTGTTTTCAGTACACAAATTCAGACGTGATACCCAGTCAGCAAGCAACACGGTGAATGATGTCATGAGTAATGGTGTTACACGCCCCAATAATGCGCTGCCGCAAATGTTCAACACTCCTAATTTTCTCTGCGTATACCAGCGTTTTCAAGTGGCCCCAGAGATAAAAATCTAGTGGCGTGAGATCCGGGCTTCTAGCTGGCCATTCCACAGGCCCTCGACGTCCTATCAAATGACCAGGGGATTGTTGGTACAGGTATTCTCTTACTTGGGTGCTGTAATGTGCAGGAGCGCCGTCTTGCTGGAACCATGTTGGGAAATTTCCTTCTTCGTTCAAGACACTGGGAAATGCTTCTTCCTTGAGCATACGTAGGTAGGTGCCTCCAGTGACATGTTCATCGAAAAAGAGGGGGCCTGTGATGCGATCCTGCCAAATGCCACACGATACCATCACCCGAGATGCACCTTGTTTCTTTGAAAAGGTACACCAGTGAGGGTTGTTTTGAGACCAGTAGCGGGTGTTCTGTCGATTTACCTCACCATTTCCATAAAAAACAGCCTCGTCACTGAACAGAATGGTGGACGGGAAATTGGCATCCCGAGCATATTGTTCCGTAGCCCATTCACAAAATTCCATCCGCTGGTCGGGATCATCATCTTCGCTTAATTTCTGTAGGATCTGAAGTTTATATGGATGCCATTTGTGAGCCTGAAGAATGTGATAGATGCTACTTTTCGACACTCCTGTCTTAGCGGACAATTGCCGAAGAGACTTATTGGGACTTCTGTTAAAATGAGCCAGGATAGCTGTCGCTGTATCATCGTCAGTGGACCCCTTTGAAAGTCCACTGCGTGGTTTATCTTCTATGGATCCTGTTTCCTTAAACTTTGCAACAAGTCTGCTAACACAACTCTGTTATTGGCTCGCGGTCTGGATGCAGTCTGTTAAATTCAGCAGCGGCCTGTCTTTGACTCCGATTTCCTATGAGTAGAATTATCTGGATTCGTTCTTCCTTGCTCACAGACATTATGGCCTGTAGAAAGAGAAAAATATGAATTATGGTTTGTAGAAATAGAAAAATATGAATTTCTCCTATGATGCCGGACTTATGGGACACCCTGTATATCTGTGTGTGTGTGTGTGTGTGTGTGTGTGTGTGTGTGTGCGTGAAGTTTCATGTTTGTAACTGCGTCCTTTTATTGTTATAGCTTATTATTACGGCCGGCAATGTGAAACTTAAGATTTTCATGACTGTGTTCTTTTCTATAGTTTTATTGACCAAATAATAATTAGTCATGAAAATCTTAAGATTCAGAAATCTTGACACAATGTGAAGCTCACGATTTTCACGGCTGCGTTCTTTTCTGTAGTTTTATGGCAGTGCTGGGGCCTTCGGACCCAGTAATTTAATTATATGTGAAGCTCAAGATTTTTATGACTGTTCTTTTCTGTAGTCTTATTGACAAAATAATTAGTCATGAAACTCTTAAGATTCAGAAATCTTGACACAATGTGAAGCTCAAAATTTTCACTGCTGCGTTCTTTTCTGTAGTTTAATTGCGGTGCTGGAGCCTTCGGGCACAGTAATTTTAATTATTTAATTTATTAACACCCAGGTGCACAACCTGGGGACGTAATCAATACGTGTGTGAAGTTTCATGTTTGTAATTGCTTCCATTTTGGAGTTATGGCTGGAACAGACAGACACACACACACACACACACACTCACACACACGTCCTTTTATTATATATATATATATATATATATATATATATATATACAGTGTGTCCGTAAAGTCATGGTGGGATTTTAAATAGCTATATTATTGCAACGAAACATGATAATGAGATGAAAAAAAGGCAAATTGAAGAACAACTCTAAAAGAATAACTTTATTTAACGTAGTTCGATATGGGCTCCTCTGGTTGCCCTGCAGACATCTAGGCGGTGATGTGTGTCCGTAAAGTCATGGTGGGATTTTAAATAGCTATATTATTGCAACGAAACATGATAATGAGATGAAACAATGCCAAATTTAAGAACAACTCTCAAATTTGTATCTTGTAGTTAGTCTAGGCTAAGCTTAACCTTTATCTCGTAGTTAGTCTAGGCTGTCCACATGCCTATGTTGAACATGAGCGTAATAGCCCGAAAGTTAATGTGTGGTGTGCTCTAGCACGAGATCGAGTGATTGGCCCATTTTTCTTCGCGGAACCCACTGTGACGTCACACAACTACCTCGCTATGTTGGAACATTTTGCAGTACCCAAATTTATTGACAATAATGTCATCTTTCAGCAAGATGGTGCTCCTCCGCACTATGCCAACGTTGTTCGAGAATTCCTTAATGAAAAATTTCCACAGAGATGGATAGGAAGAGGAGGATGGAAGCCATGGGCTCCACGCTCTCCGGACCTGACACCTTTGGACTTTTATTTGTGGGGTTACGTCAAGCAAAGCGTGTACAGTGTACCCATTAGGGATATTCATCACTTGCACGAGCGAATCACGGAAGCTATCGCATCTGTCACTCCTGATGTTCTTGGGCGTGTGTGGCTGGAATTGAATCACCGCCTAGATGTCTGCAGGGCTACCAGAGGAGCCCATATCGAACTACGTTAAATAAAGTTATTCTTTTAGAGTTGTTCTTCAATTTGCCTTTTTTCATCTCATTATCATGTTTCGTTGCAATAATATAGCTATTTAAAATCCCACCATGACTTTACGGACACACTGTATATAATTTAGGGTGATTCAAAAAAATCAAAGTTTTTTTTTTTAATTGTTCAACCTGTATTTTTGTTCCCTATGACAAAAAAGTAGTGTATGCCAAATTTGGTGAATTTTAAATAAAATTTACTATGTGCTACCAGGCGTCAAAGTTTCCCTTTTTTTCAATTTGTTTTTACAACTTATGATTTTATGTTTAATTGTTTATATTTCAGAATTTTTAATTAATGGTTTATATACTAACTTGCTTTTAATTGTTGTTTGGAACTCGTAAGTTTGATACCAATTAATCGATTAGGGAAGCTAGGCCTAACTCACCATCACCTAGTTGCTCAGTTGGGAGAAGTTCTACAAGAAAAGAAACTGAAGTATGGCTAATTGGGCAGCCCTCTGCAGTACTAAAACATCCGTATTACCATCAGAGAAGGAAATGATGGCCCTCTTCATGCAATACAGAACTATTAAAAAGCGAGGCATTATAGAATCATGCTACTCTACTGCAGATGATGTGCTAGCAGTTTGGAAAAAAACAGGAATACCAGCAAAACAAAGAATACATGTAGTAGATAAAATTCAAGGAATACTGAAGGAATGGCAGCTGCTTAAGAAAAACAAAGCAAACAAATTGAAAAGATCACAAAATTTAAATAATAAAGAAGAAAAATAGAAAGATAAACTGGAAAACTTATTTGACATTGCTCATGAGAATGCTATGCAGCTTATAAAAATAGAAGATGATAAGAAATTCTTGAAAATGCAACGTGAGAAAGGACGTCATGGAAAAATGGGTACCATTGATAAGGCTGTTGCCAAAAAAGAGCAAAGAGCAGCAGAAAAGCAACATTATGAAAAGAAGAAAGCAGAAGAAGAGATCAAAAGAAAGAAGAATGAAGAGGCTGTCATACTCACCAGTACATCATCAGAATCAGAATCAGAGGAGAGTAAAAGTGATGAATCTGGTTTCTGTGCTGCACAACCTTCAACATGGAAAAGTAAGGTAGGCAAACGTAAAAAATTGTTTGATGATAAATTATTAGGAAGTCTTGATGTTGCAAAATTGAGTGACAGAAATGCGTCTCTAGTTTTAATGCCAACAATCAGACATCGCTTGAATGGGGCATCTGCGAACAAATAAAATGCATGTGTTTCGATACAACGGCAGCCAATACTGGTCCTAGAAATGGTGCAGCTATTCTTCTAGAACAAAAATTCGACAACGATTTATTGTGGCTGGCATGTCGACACCACATATTTGAAATTATGCTGGAAGCTGTTGTTTCAAAGTCTTTATCACCATCTTCTGGCCCAGATATAGTCCTTTTTAAGAAGTTCAGAGAAAAATGGTCAAGCATTAATAAGGAGGACTACGAAACAGTATTATCAGATCCAGATATCTATGAAAATATTCATGACATCAAAGATGACATAATTATATTTGCAGCAAATCAACTAGACACATTCCAACCAAGAGACGATTACCTAGAACTATTGCAGTTAACAGTTATTTTTTTGGGAGGTGAACCAAAAGGTGGAATCAAATTTAAACATCCAGCGGGACTTCATCGGGCTAGGTGGATGGCCAAAATTACATATTCATTAAAAATTTTTGTTCAAATCTCAGTTCAAAATTTCAGTAAAAGACAAAAAAGGGCTAAAAGACATCTGTCTATTTGCTACTCGGTTATATGTAAAGGCATGGTTTACAGCTCCTGTGCCATCTTGCGCTCCTCGTCTTGATCTGGAATTAATACAGAATCTTGTAGTCTACAAACAAATAAATGACACAATTGCATTTGTTGCTATTAAAAAACTGTTAGGTCACCTCTGGTACCTATCAGAAGAACTGGTAGCGTTGGCCTTTTATGATGATGAAGTGCCTACTGAAACAAAAAACAAAATGGTAAAGGCCTTGCAAAATACAACAGAAACTCTTCCTGCAAAACGGGCTTTTCTAGATCCTGCACTTATTCTAACGAAGAAATTAGAAGATTTTGTCACATCAAATACTCAAAGATTCTTTACAATAACAGAATTTAGTTCAAAATTTTTATTCAAAGATGCTAAAGAATGGCATAATGATGAAGAGTTTAACTCCGCTAAGAAATCTATCAAACAGTGGAAAGTCGTGAATGATGTAGCGGAAAGAGGAATAAAATTAATGGATGAATATAATAAAATACTAACACATGACGAAGATCAAAAACAATTCTTGCTACAAGTAGTGAAAAACTACAGGGCTGTTTACCCTGATAGAAAGAAAGAAACATTGATGAAGTAAGGACAGCTAATGTCTCAAATATCATGCTAGTTTAATTATGCATGCTTGTGGTTATGGTAGGACCTACGGGGGAGCTTTCCGCATTAAAAAAAAGCAATGCGCCTTGTACTGTACCTCCTGGGTGGTGTGGAAAAATTTGACAATTTGAGTCGTTCTGTCAATTTTTAATTGCTGGTAGCAACCCTTAAAAATTAAAAATTTGCTAAAATATTTTAGGATAGTTATTTTTATGCTGAAATGAACCATTTAAAGGGTTGAACACATTAAAATCTTAAAAAAAATTTTTACCCCCATATTTGAATCACCCTAATATATATATATATATATATATATATATATATATATATAATATATATATATATATATATATATATATATGGGTGCGTCAAAAAACGAAAGTTTTTTATCATCTTCGCGCAACCCGTCATTTTTACTCATTTGATGAGAAAACGTCATGGTAAAAATTTCAGGTCGATCGAAGACTGTTTAGGGGGCTCGCATGGCACTTGAAGCTTTGCATAGAGCAGCTCCCTTGTACGAGAGCCCCTTTCGTAAATCCAAGCTCAAGAGTCTCTCGTATGTGTGTCTTATGATTGATTTGATGTTTTTTCATGTTCTTGAATGCTTCCAGACCTTGCTGATGCAAAATGTTCTTACCCATTTCTTCTCTTTCCTCAGTGGTTCTTTGTGAATGGCTACAACTCTATCTTCCTCAGCCATCTGGCTGGTGGGTAAGCCGATGCCCGGGTTCTCTGGAGCGAAGTTACCCAGTTGTGGTGAAGTGTTGCGAGTCGTCTTTCACCATCACGGATATGAAGCCCCTTTGAAGCAATGTGTGAAGCTATCGGCGCAACAGGTGGCAGAAGTCTGGGACAAAGCTAAGATCCCAATAATTGACTTCTCCCATTTTTTAGCGAAAGTCACGAAGCTCCATGCAGAGCACATGAGCTTGAAGAAGAGCTCATCAAGAACTTCTGGAAAGGCAGTCGAAGATAGGGAGCAGTTCCAGAAGAGTTTGAAGGAACTCTTCGATGTCACTCACCGCAACGCACTCAATCTCCTGAAGATTAAAGAGGATAAAGATTCCCTTATTGCTTAGCGTCGGCCTGGGTGACCAGGAAGCATGGTCGGAGTCGATAATTCCTGGAAGAAGGAGACAGCGAAGAAGGAGCAGAGAGCTCAGCACGAACGACGATAGAAGCGATCTCTGGTAGATCAAGCTGCTCAAAGTGCCACGGTGGAACTTGAGTCGGCTTCTTCCACTTCCGTGTTGGACAGTGTAGACTCACCAATGCCCTCGCCTACCCGAAGACGAGGACCTTGCTGTCCTCCAAAGCGGTCCCGAGGTCTTCCCGTCATCAGCGGTCAGGTGGCTTCATCTCTCGACCGGACCCAACTCAGCGATCGGAAAGCAGCTCATGTCCTGGTCCCCTTTGCATCCTATTTTGGTCACGATGTGGAGCAGCTGGCCATCAGCCCAAGCACCATCCGAAGGGCTTGCACTGCTCATCGCACAACTTTGGCTGCCGATCTGAGGCTTAGCTTTTCCACCACTGTTCCCGTCACTCTCCACTGGGACGGGAGCTGATGTCCGACTTATCTGGTCGGGAAAGAATCGACCGCTTGCCCATCCTGGTCTCCGGTGAGGTAGTGGAGAAACTCTTGGCAGTCCCCAAGCTCACTGATCGGAAGGCTGAACAAACAGCAACGGTCATTGGCGAGGTCCTGGATGAATGGAACCTCAAGGATCGCATCAAGTCCCTCTGTTTCAACACCACAGCAGCGAATACAGGCACCAAAGGAGGTGTGTGCCTCCGATTGAGCAAATGCTGGAACGGGATCTCCTCTACCTGGTCTGTCGTCACCACGTTTTCGAGATTTTGTTGGAGGCCGTGTTCTCTGCTTTGGTCATAGAGCAGTCTAAGAGTCCGGACAGTTCCCTCTTCCTGAACTTCAGGGAGTTCTGGACGAAGGTTCGACAACAGGAGTTCCAAACTGCAATCGACGATGAGACCATGACATCGACGGTTGAGACATGGCGAGAAGGCATCCTCAAGTTCACCCAAGAACAACTCCGCGTCCAGCAACCACGAAACAACTATAAGGAACTGCTGGAGTTGGCAATGATCTTCCTTGGAGATGTGCCTTATGGTCGTTCCTCTGTCACTTTCATGGCTCCAGGCGCACTCCATCGGGCCAGGTGGATGGCGAAGGCGATTTATACCTTGAAGATATGGAGCTTCAGGTACCAGTTCGCTCAAGCCATGACCCAGCGACCATCCACCTCCCGAGGACTGAACAAGACAGAGATCTTCTGGATCAACCTCGGCCACCTCTGCGTGTTCGTCGTCCAGTACTACATTCGAGCGTGGTTCACGGCCACGAGACCATCTGTTGCCTCTCGTATGGACATCACCCTCTTCAAGACACTTTCACAACACAAGAATACAGTCGTCAGGGAGGCAGCCATGAAGTCCTTCGTCCGGCACCTCTGGTACCTGTCTGAAACTACGATTGGCCTAGCCCGCTTCGACGAGATCTCCCTGGATGACAAGAGGAAAATGGTCACCAATATCAGTGGGGTTCAGGGTTCAGATGAACCATCACCTCGCTCCCTCCTCACTCCTGTAGAGGCAGCTGGAAAAGACCTTCCTGCTTTTTTCACCACCACGACCAAGAAGATCTTCGATAACCTGGAAATCGATCCCGGATTCCAGACGCCCCATCCAGCGCACTGGCCGGAGTTGGACACCTACAAAGCAGGAAAGGCGCGTGTGGAGAGCCTTGTGGTCACCAACGGTACCGCTGAACGAGGTGTCGCCCTCATCCAGGAATTCACCGCTTCGGGAAGAACGAAGAAAGAGGACCAGAACCAGATTCAGTGCATGCTTGAGGTCGTTGAGAATCACCGCCGGCTTTACCCGAAAACAGCAAACAAGAGAGACTTTTTGGCGTGAACAACTGTTATGAACTTATGATGAGTAACTTGTTCAATGAGAATATGATCGTCTTAAAGCTGTATTTCAGTTTTTCTCAATTGTGACTGTCCAAATATATGTTCAGACTTTCGTTTTTCCAGCTATGGTTTGCTTTCTCCCTTATGTGAAACTTCAGATTCGTTGCGCGACCCCTAAAATTAATTTGAATCGAATGAAACTTCACCAGTAGTGTTTTTCCATTAGGTGGGTGTAACTGACAGGTTGCGCAAAGAATTCATCGAAGTTGAATTTTGATCCTATATACAGTGACGCACCTTACTATATATATATATATATATATATATATATATATAATATATATTATATATATATATATATATCAGGGATGGGAACTGACAAATTTTTAAGTCCAGTTTTCGATTTCAGTTTAAGTGCAAAAATATCGATTTCAGAGTTTCGATTTGTTTTTAATTTTTTCTCGATTTGAGTTTATTTTTCGATTCAATTTAAATTTCTATTCCATTTTTTTTTTCAGATTTCTTTAAGAATTTCTTTGTACTATTTATATTATTTTTTGGGGGTACCCTATTGACAAATTCAGATTTAATTTTATATTTGTATTTGCATTCGATTTCTGTTTTTCAAAGAGAATTTGCTTTAGTAACTATCTTTACTTTTGTATAATTAAAATGGAAGCATCTATAGCAAACTGAATCAGCACGAAAGACAAATCTTTTTTTTTTTTTTTTACTTATTCGCTTCATTTCTTTCACATAAAGTTTTATTTAACAAAACCTTTCAATTCGAAATGTTTTATTAATTGGTAGACTTTTTAAATTTTAAAGCACACGAGATGTATAAAATATATAAATAATAGTATTAGAAAGGGGAATAAAACAGTTAAATGCGCCTCTATTTATTATATACAAAAACAAATACCTCGTAATCTCACATGTTAAAATTAGAGCGAACAATTAAAATATTGTCAATGTTTTCGGCAACAAATTGTTTATTTGAGGACTAAAAACCAATCTGAAAAGAGAAAAAGTCGTTCCACACCAACGAAACTAAAAGCCGTTCCAAATCAAATTAAAGGATAAATGGATATTTTAAATCCATACAAATGTTAAGTCGCAAAAAAAGGAAAATAATTCACGTTATTTATATTTTTTTGCAATCGAAATGCTCCTCAAAACTGAAACGCAAAACTGTTATTTTTAATCTATTCGAATTCAAATTTCAGTTTTTGATCGTTTTTCAATTTAAATTCGAATTTCGATTTTACTTGTCAGAATTATTTTCAGTTCGAGATTTTTTTTCGATTTCAGTTCATAAAATAATATCGGTTTTATCAGTTTATCGATTCCAGTTCGATTCAGTTTCCCATCCCTGATATATATATATATATATCCCTTGGAGCTCCAGCTCCAAGGGGTAAAGTAACATGTACAATGTCAATATAAATGCTATCATATACCATGGCGTAGAGGACAGTCACAGCTATATTTCCATAGCATTAAGTTTATTCCATCTCCAATATTTTTTTTTATATTAATATTTTTGTCGCGGTTCAAAATTTTTTTTCAAAGTTTCACCTTAATACGTTTATGCTTTGTAATCCAAACCACATCCAACGGGCAACCAGCTTATAACAACACAATACGCAACTAGCAAACAGTGCAAACACCTTAACAATATTGTTCAACATTATTTCATAATTAATTGGAATAAACTTGTCCCACCATGCCTGGGTAGCAGGATACTATTCTCTGTGTAATGTTATTAATAATACAAAATCATTAAATCAATTTCAATTTTATTGCAACAAAACAACTTAATATTATTAAAATAAAAAACATTTTATTCCGTATTAATCATAGTAATATACTGAGCCTACTGGCCATATAAATCAAAATAATAACTAAGAAATAAAGTATATACGATTATACATTGTTATACAGGATTAATAGGAGTAACACCCTATAAAAATGAAGCAAATTCAAATATACCATAAAGTACTCCCAAACCCGTTAAGGATTTCCGCTGCGGGCGCTCGGGTGCTCCCTGCGGCGTGACCGGACAGCTCATACCAGGACAACACATACCCGGACAACTTATACCGGACAACTCAGACCCGGACAACTCATACCTAGGGACAACTCATACCTAGGACAACTCATACTCTTCTTCAACAATTACCACCCCACCCCAATGTTGATCTTTTTCATCTATACCACCCCGAAGTTTAAACTCTGCAATTAACCAAATAGATAAGAAAACAATAACACAAATTTATTATTTATTGCAACATATATAAAAGAGAACCATTATTTACATAGTAAAAATTGAATGCCCTAGGTCAACTGTACGCCCTTGACGATTTGGTTAGGTTTAGTCGTGATATTTTCGTTAGTTTTAACGAAAATATCACGACTAAACCTAACCAATCGTCAAGGGCTTACAGTTGACCTAACTGGGTTCAATGAACCCAACGGGTATTCAGTTGACCTAACCGGGCATTCAATGAACCTAACTGGCATATATATATATATATATAATTTAGACCGTTTCATCGATTATATGGTAATTTTTCAAATTGAATTTTGATAAACGCACACACTTTTATTTTTTTATATAAAGGAAGAAAAACAAATAGACAAAATATCATTTTATTTGAATGATAAAAAGGCACCCCTCAGATGGCACTTCTTTTACATTAATAGATAATTAGAGCAAATATAAGACTGAAACGAAAAATAGTTTTAAAACAAAGCGACTTAAATTCTATTTAAGACATATATTGATTAAGAATATAGGGATTTCAGTGGCTGAGGGACCTCCTTTCTCTGATTTTCAATGATTTGAAAGGCCAGTTGTCATCTCTCCTCACTCTTTGTGAGCTTCTCATTAAACTCTGTAGCCAGTTTGACTCCTCGTTCAGCACAGTCGTTGATTACTTTGACTGCCATGACCCGATTACGGTGCTCCTCAAGTATTCTTCAAGTTTCTTGGGAATTTCTATTTTCAAAACACTTGAAGAAGTCTTGTGTTTGAGTTGTGACAAAACTGGTAATCTTTAAGTCATTGGGGTTTTGCAACATTCGGGGTCCACCTTTCTTGCCCTCACTTTTCAAGGAGGCGTGTGGTGAAGGTTGTGGAGCATTAGAACCTTATCATCTTCAGTCACGAGGTTTGAGAAAAAGCCAAATCCTACAAGATCCTCACGCAAGTACCATGGTTCTGAAGTTTTTTTGAGGGCTGTAGCACCCACTTCCTTATCAACCTGGATCTTTTGTAATATGTAGCATCTTGAGGAGGGCAAATCATTTGCTGGAGCTCAATTCCAACTGGAGATGTATACCAAGCTTGAAGATAAACTGTCACTGAAAAGGCGTTTATTCGTATCAGAGCTTGTTTTTCATGAGGGGTGAGAAGGAATTGGTTCCTAAATAAGTAAATTTTTAAGGAATAGATGCCCTTTCCCATCCATCTAGCTCTGCTGTAAGCTCCTGGGTAGTGGAATCTGCTATCAGAGCCTTTATTTTGTTTTAGGCATTGGACAACCAAGGATAAGTGCAAGTTCTAAGTATTCCCTGTAGTCACCTCGAGTGTGGCCCTCTTGAAGTTTGGAGTTGATGAAAGAAATAAGCTTGTCTCTGTGCTTCAAGATCCAATGATCTAAAGATTCTGAGGTGAGATCATTGGGTTATAGGGTTGTAATTCTGCTGATCAATGTTATCCCAACAATCTCTGAATCGATTGAATAAGGGAATTTGTGGACCCGAAGAAGAAGAAAAACATGTCAAAAACTGCAGTGTGATAAAGCTCGTGGATATGGTGGCGGCATGCCATAAAAGGAGTGATCTCTGAAGGGCCTTTTGGGATGATGGTACAAGCCCCAGCATGGATACCTGTATGCTTGCAGTAGTATCAAAACAAAGGCCTGCTACCCACTCATTACTTGTGCCATGCTTCAAGACATCTAAAACTGCTCTCCCATTCTTCTCCCGTTCCAGAAATAAGCTTTGGAATAGACAGTAATTTTTCTAATTCGCCTGCACCAGCACACAACAATGGGCATTACATCAATCTTACCCCCATGCATGGATGGAAGAAGCTTTCCATCAAAATGAATTATTAAAGGGGTATTTTGGTTGGAAACTGGCTTTAATGTCTTCTCCCATCTGCATCCGTGTTGATCGCCGAGACCTGTAGATAGAGGATGATGAAAGTGTGATCTCTTCAATTTCCACTCCAGCAAGCTGAAAGGGCAGGTGCCACAATGTGCATAGCAGCTCTCGCAGATGTTCCAGTGCGGTCCAGAGCAGCCAAGAACTTTTTATCCCTAACATACACCTGGTTCAAGCTTCTCCTTTTTTGAAGATGATGATGAGAGTGCTCTGTAGAATAATTCATCACCAGATGATTCTTCACTTCCTCCTGAACGGAATTTTCACATTGGTTGAGATCCACAACTTTGTCAATTGCCTCATTTTCCTTTGATTTCCTGCGAAGTTTTTCCATTCTTTCCATGCTTATCTGTCGTGCTTTTGCCTTTCCTTGAAAACTCCTTGTCTTCTGGACCATAATCATTTTCCGATCGTTCCTTTGATCCTTAAGAAAATCTTTATCCTCCTGCAATTTTATTTCTGTTTCCACTTCTGAATGAGCTACACGAAAAGCTTCTTTAAGCTGGTGACAATTCTGCTTCATTCTTCTCTTGGGTAGGAGTTCGTCGAGTTCGGTTCTTGACCAGCCCTTCATGCTTATTGTAAAGCCTTTAAGCTTTGAGACAATATAAGGCTGTGGGATGTAATTAAGGAGGCTTTTTCCACATAGCAATAACTTCGTTGGCTACAGTTGCGCAAGCTACAGAGACATTTTGATTTCCCACCTAATGTGATAAAAAAGACGTTTAAGGACATCACTGTTAGTTGGAAGCTGCTTCTCAGAAAAACCCTCTTCCAGCACTTGTCCGACCAACCAGACTTCACACTTGTTTCTGGTTTTTGCCATAATTCTGAGGGAAAAAGTTTTACCACCTGTTAGTCTTAATAATAATATAATATAATCATTAATCACTCACCTAAATTATATTATGACTTGATTACTGTAAAAAAGTTGTAAAGTAACATGAAGTAACCTTTCTAGAACAGTAAACTTGTGAAAATATCAGTAATTATAGATGAAAAAGCAAATAAAACATCATATAATCCATAAAGGGAAAAAATGGAAATTCTAGAATAGTTATCCTGAAGGAAGAATTTTCTAGAATTCTCTCTAAAGAATATAGGGGGGTTACTGGACCATTCCTGAAAATGACCTACTTATCTTCCAATTTTATTTATGAATTTTATATACCAAATTTAAGAGGACATCACAAAATAAATAAATATATTTGCCAGAAAAATGAAAATTTTCTCATGAGGGGTAAAATAGATATGCATTGAGGGGTTGGATAACAATAAGCTCTTGTCTTAATATTTTGCATGAAGTCTTTATTCATGACATATTACTTTTTTAGTATGTGTGCGTTGAGCCATCATAAATTTCGATTTTTCGAAACGGCCTAATATTATATATATATATATATAGAGGGGGTGTCCGAGAAATTATCTGTACAATTTTTGGCTGTTATTAAAAGTCAACCATGAAGTGTAGAAATTCCAGTGTTGTCCCATTTTACAGAGAATCTCATTAAGTTTTTTCTGATACCAAGTTTTGACAAGTTTTTTAGAAATTCCAGTGTGTCCGAACATTATCTGTACAATTTCATCTTTTAATAAAATTCTTGATAACACACGTAAAATTCTTAAACAAGATTATTTAGAATCTGTATTTTCAAAAGTTTCTTTTGTTAAAGTAACGTTGTTACAAACATTCGATATGTGCACCATTAGTGATTCGCAAAACATCCAATCGATACTCCAAATGTTGCCATGTACGCTGCAGCATATCCACATCAATTCGCTCAATAGCAGCTGTGATTCTTGCTTTTAAATCATCAATGTCTGTCACCCGCGTACATTTCTAAAAAACTTGTCAAAACGTGGTATCAGAAAAAACTTAATGAGATTCTCTGTAAAATGGACAACACTAGAATTTCTACACTTCATGGTTGACTTTTAATAACAACCAAAAATTGTACAGATAATTTTCGGACACCCTGTACTACAGTATATATAAAACTTGCATGAATTTTAAATGTTTAAATTTAATTTTTAATTTTAAAAAATAAATGTTTTCATTAATTTTAAAAATAAATGTTTTCATTTCAAAATGTTTTCATTAATAACTTGCATGAATTCTAAATGTTTAAATTTAATTTTTAATTTTACAAAATAAATGTTTTCATTAATTTTTCATTTTTTTCTGGTCCTAGGTATGAGTTGTCCTAGGTATGAGTTGTCCTAGGTATGAGTTGTCTGGGTATGAGTTGTCTGGGTATAAGTTGTCCTGGTATGAGCTGTCCTGGTATGAACTGTCCTAGAACCTCTTTGCGGTGCTTCTCAACAACTTGCATCAAGTACTGCCGTTGCTCCTCGTCCTTGGTGAGTGCGAGATTGTAGTTCTGCATCAGCGCGACCCCTCGCTCCGCCCGGACATTGACAACGCTCAACGTAGAGACACGGCGTTTCCCCGCCAGGTAGGATGCATTGTTCGACCAGGTAGCCGGCTCCAACTCTAGGAAAGAAGTATTGATCGCGAGCCGCTCGAAAAGAAGCGTGCTGGATGTCGTGCAAAAGTCTGCGACTGTCTTTCGCTCGAGCTCCTCCGGGCAGACGTCCAGGGCAATGCGCTTGGGTGGCTCCTCGGTGCCCTCGACATCCTTGATGGCCGTCGCAATTCGACTCTTCTCCTCCAGCGGAGTGTCGTCATCGAAGAGGGCGAGGGCGGCCAGGTGTTCACTCATGTACCAGAGATATCGAAACAAAGGGGAGATAGCCTTGGACACGTCCTTGTCCACCTTGTGGTAGTCAACCAGCGCCTTGAGCATCGCCAGGTTAGTTCGAGAGGCAGCGGCGGGAAGGGGCGCCGTAAACCAGGCCGGAATGTAAACCAGCAGCGCAAAGTTTACGAAGCGCAGGATGCCCCGGGCCTCGCGAGCCTTAATGGGGAGCTGCTGCCGGAAGAGGTGGAGCTTGATGGCGTATATCACTTTGGCCATCCACCGGGCGCGGTGGAGTGCGCCCGGTCGCATGAAGCGCACACCTCGCTGGGGGACGCCTCCAAGCGCTATGATCGCCAGCTCCAGGAGCTCTCGGTAGTCGTCCCGCGGCTGGCCCTTGGTGATGTGACCCTTGAAACGCGCGATCAGATCGTCTCGCGCCTTGAGCAGCGGCTTAGTAAGGTCTTCCTTGGAGATGGCGCTGAATTGGTCGGTGCAGACGGATTGCCAGCGCTCCTTCAGTCGCGAGAACAGTTTAATGTCAGGACCAGAGGAGGGGCCCATGCAGTCGATGAAGGCTTTCTCTGCCACCAATTCTAGCATGTGGTGCCGACAGGCCAGGTTCAGCAGCTGGCGGTGAAGGCCCTGCTCGATGAAGACGCAAGCGCCCGAAACGACGCCCGTGTTGGCAGCTGTCGTGTCAAAGGAGAGCCCGACGACACGATCAGCGATTCCCCAGTCATCCAACGAGTTCAGCACAGCATCTGCTTGGGCGCGACCAGTTCCAGCAGCAGCTTCGGCACGGAGAGAAGTTTGTCGACGCCGTCGCCGGACACGACTATGGCGAGGCGATCGACCTTCTTGCCGCTGAAGTCGGAGATCATCTTCCCGTCCCAGTGAACGATGAGCGGGACACTGGGATCGAACGTCATCTTCACTTCTTTGGCGATTTCCCCTCGATGACGCAATCGCCAACGCCGAATCGTCTCGTGACTGAGAGCCAGTTCATCTGTGTCTTGAATATCCAGACTGGAAGCAGCTGCTTTCATGAGTTGAACGGCTCCACGGTTGCTTGTTTTGGTCCGGTCCAGTGCCGACGCTAGGTCTTGAGTCATAATGTTCTTTTTGCGACGGCGCTTTGTAGGTGGATTGGTTTCCTCTTCTGTCGAGCAATTAGGCGACGACGACGAGTTTGATGATGTAAGAGTTGCTGTTGCCAGTGATTGCTCTGATTGCTTTTGGCGTTGCCTTTCTTTGGCAGCTTCACGCGCGGATGCACGTTGCTCAATTCCAGTGAGGATTTTGTCCACCCCGGACATGACACCACGGCGACCCTTTTCGCGTTGAGCAAGAAGGAAGTCGCGATCCTCCTGGATGGGGATGACGGAGAGGGCGTTGTCGAGAGCCACGTCAAAAATGTCATCGAGTCCCTCGGTGAAGGCCGCCCTGGCTGCCTCACCTGTGGTAAAGTCTAAGCAGTTTTCGCGCGGCGCTTTTGGAGGTCATGGTCGGGATTCTGGCCATAGCCCAGAAAGTATACACCTCGACGATCACATTACGCGCCGCCTCGGCTAGAAGTTGTTTTTGCACCTTATGAAACTGTATAAACCGGCGAAGCACTTCACCATTTGAAGGTAACCTGTTTCCCGTTAGGGGGCTTGGGTTGGCGTGTCCGATTAGCCATATCTCGGTCTTGGATCTCAGTGAGCTTGCGGTAGCCATCACGAGATGATCACGCGTTGAATGCGTGAAGGAGACTGATTGACTGAAGACTGTGACTGTGTGACTCACCACACTAACCCGGCGTTGCGCTGTTGCCAGATCTCAATGCTGAAAAGTAGTGAAAATATATACAATGAAAAGCAAATATTAATTATAAATATTTAAATTTATGAAATGCATAAATTATAGCAATATATATGCAGGGTTGGCTGGTTTAACCCAAATGGTTTAAACCATTTAAAAAAAAACCATGTTTTTCTGGGGGTTTTTGTTTTTTTATAATTTCAATTTTTACAACACAAATTATTTAATTCATAAACTAATAGCTCTAAAACTAAAACTTATATTTATATTGATAATACCTAAAAACCATCAGTTCAGGGTAGCCAAGTATGTACGGTAGTATATAATATAGCTACCTTGCACTAGCAGGCCTATTTAATAGTGGCATTGCACATAAAAGGATTGAAGTTACCTGTATCAATTACATTATAAACGCATGTAGCTACAAATATAAATGTTGTTATTAGGTTTATTTTCATTTTTGTGAAGTTAGCACTTCTTACATCTAACATCTTCCAATTAAAAAATGAGACAGTCAGCAATTCTAATTTCTGAGTACGAGTACCTAATTGAGTTATCTGAGTTTTTTTTTTTTTTTTTTTTAAAACCATTGGTTTTTGGTTTTTTTTTTTAAAAACATGGTTTTTTTAAACCCTGTATATATGTAATAGTGCCATGGTTACAGGTTTCCCAGATAAATCCATTATTTCGAACACACGGTACAACAGAAACGGTCGATGCGGAACCTCTAAATGTACTTCGATCGGGCTCAAACTTCATATTTAGGGTTTTCTCATCCAACCAAACAATATGACTAAGGGCCATTCGAAATTTCCAAATTCTAAAAACTGTCTCTATAGAGTGTGGCACCCTAATACACACTGTATATTATATATATATATATATATATATATACAGGGTTTAAGTAAATACTGTTAATTATGAATGTTAAAATTAAAAATAGAAAAGTATTTAGTAAGACTTGAAGTTAAGAGAAATAAAGTATGCTAAAATTATGTAAATAATTGTACAGCACAACAAAATGCCGCCAAAAATCATATATTCGAATTTTCTGAATTTCACATTTAATTTACAAATGTAAAACATGTCCAATGACGTTTTCACATTATTATTCGTTCTTTCAAAAAACTTTATTTTTTTCCAAAAAATAATCCAAATCCTCCAAATCCTCTTCCAAATAGTCCTCCAAATCTTCTTCTTCCAAATCCATGTCCATGTCCACGTCCATGTCCATTAGGGTGGCCCACTTTTCAATTTTTTTGAAAAGTATAGGTGATCGTGGTTTTTCCCATTATTTGGCACTATACTAGCACATTGGTACAATTTTTACAAAAATTGATCAATATTTAGGAGTCTCGCATCGACCTTGAAATTACTAGGTTTTTTTAAAAAATGCGTACTTTTTAACTTTTTACTGAATGAAGATAAATCATTAAGTAGGGATGTTTTCTGAATCCTCTTAATGAGAGAAGTCGTTTGGTGTGCCTGCCAATGTCATACGACTAACGGTTTAAAGGTTGTGCCTGTATACAGGTAATACCAATGTGCTAGTATAGTGCCAAATAATGGGAAAAACCACGATCACCTATACTTTTCAAAAAAATGAGTCACCATACCCGGGCGGAATGTACAGTATAATGTATATAGGTAATTAGAAAATGCACTATGCCTGTGCCAGGTACCTAACCTATTTCTTTTTTTGCAGATCATAACATTTTGAAATTCTGTCTGAGTTCCTCATCCTTTGTCATGGACAAGTCGATGGCAACCATAACTGGAAGAACTCTTGAAGCTACAAATAGAGAGTCATCAAAAGGAAAGGCGAAAATAACATCGCTACCTTCTCTAAGATCGCCCTCGGAAATTTTTTTAGTTGGCCAACCGTCGTCCTCCATCAGTGGTAGCAAATTGCCAACAACACGGCAGGTTTTGCAATACTTCTTCAGTGTTATCCAGTACACTGCTAACAGGAAAGAGGCATTCAAAGAAACCGTAAACAACGTCTTAAAGTTTTGGAACATGGCCCGCATTAAAACAATCACAAAGCTCAACTGCGAACGGAAGCTAGAGGCATTGTGGAAAGAGTGGCACTTACTCCAAAAGAGCAGAAAACGAGAAACTGACGCCGGAGGAAAACGGCAGAAGTTTTCGGACAGTGTGGACAAGCTGTGGGATATCGGAGCATCTGACGCTGTCAAAGATATAAAGAAGAATCGACTGCTGTCCGACAAGGACAAGAAAGAAGACATTGACTTCTACCTCGATCAACGTGGTCCTCGGGTGGCAATGATGAGCGGGAACGATAAAGTTTTCGCTGTAAAAAGAAAGATACAGGAAGGAAGAAAACGTCCTCGCCAGGAGCCGCAAACCTCAGTGTGCATACGAAACCGGAGATGAGGCCATGGAGAATGATGATACTGGTATGTCAGGAGAGTCGGAGACAGAACTAGCGTTCCCCCTGCCGAAAGAGCCAAGTGTGTCTGTCAATCTTCCTCGCCGCATCCTTAATGCACCTGCTGTCATGGAAGTGGCTGATCGTTTCCGCATGTCCGATAATCAGGTGCGTATTGTGTATAGTATTCATCGATAGCGTCAGTTTTAAAGTGTCCCGTAACCCACATGTATTCTTGACAGTTTCCTTTCCACTTTCCATTCTCTACATAGGTAGTAAGCATTGTGGCTGCTATCACACGTTCGGCGGATCCACCAGCAGACCTCAATCAACTCATCATCTCGAAAGAAACGGCTCGCCGGGGAAGAGTGTCACATCGCCGTGAAGTGGCGACGGCTGTGAAGGACTCCTTCACGCCACCGAGGCATACTGTTGTATGGGTCTTCGTGGCTCACCCTGCCAACTGATAAGTGGGACGAGAACGAGGACTTTTGTCGTCTGAAGGATGTGATCTCTAATCTCCAGGTCACCAATGACGTCGCTGAAAGAGGAGTCCAACTGATACAAGACTATGCGAACACGGTCACAAAGGACGAGGCACAGCTGCAGGATCTTCTGCAAGTGGTGGAAAAGAACCGGAAAGAGCTCGGCGACTTCAAGAAGTCATCAGTCGCCACGATGACATAGCACAGAGGGACAACGTTGCAGCCAGTGACGTGTGATAGTGGTCAATAAAATGCAAAAGTGATTGTTTAAGTTATTGTTTCTTTCTTCCTTATTTGTCAGCTATTTGCTGTTTTTTTTGAAAAGTATAGGTGATCGTGGTTTTTCCCATTATTTGGCACTATACTAGCACATTGGTATTACCTGTATACAGGCACAACCTTTAAACCGTTAGTCGTATGACATTGGAAGGCACACCAAACGACTTCTCTCATCAAGAGGATTCAGAAAACATCCCTACTTAATGATTTATCTTGATTCAGTAAAAAGTTAAAAAAGTACGCATTTAAAAAAAAAAAACTCGTAATTTCAAGGTCGATGCGAGACCCCTAAATATTGATCAATTTTGTAAAAATGGTACCAATGTGCTAGTATAGTGCCAAATAATGGGAAAAACTACGATAACCTATACTTTTACAAAAAAATTGAAAAGTGGCCACCCTAATGTCCATGTCCATGTCCAAATCCATGTCCATGTCCAAATCCATGTCCATGTCCACCACATCCATGTCCATGTCCAAATCCATGTACATGTCCAAATCCATGTCCAAAGAATTGAGGATTAGGCTCAGCAGAGATGAAATCGAAGATAGTCATCAGTAATAGAAAGGCCATCATGAATGGGGCGATCTTAAATGAACGAAAAGAAGATAATTTTTTTAGTTAAAAATCCTTAAAGTATAATGTTATCTTCTAAAGTTACAAATAACAAAGAGCTTTCTCTCAAATTTAGTATTAAAAAGCCATGAACTTTCATAATACACGACTTAATATGGGATTAGCCAACAACAACAACGAGTAAAGAGAATTCATAAAATCACTATGCACCAACAATATGCAGATTGAAATTAAGCATTCAACGCGTCGTTGAAAATTTTGCCGCATACATTCGAAAACACCGACATGGTTGCGTGTTATTTCTGAACAATCTTGAACACATTGCCACAATTCATTTATGTTATTACTTCTCTTGCGTAAACAAGATTTTTAAATAACCCCACAAGAAAAAGTTAATTGCATTTAGGTCAGGAGACCTGGGTGGCCAATCGGCGGAACCATCGCGCCCATGTATGTACTCTGATGCAGGGAAACCATTTAAGCACTTGCCGTAAATAAACTTTGATAAACTTTAATGACTCATTTTAATTGGATTGTCCTCGGCAAAAACGCAATGTATCTCGGAAATGAAGCGATTGTAGATTTATGTTCCTAAGAACATTTTTGTTCACTTTCACGTCCTGAATATGTATACTAATTTATGAAACATAATTTGATAACACTCTCTCTCTTTCTCTCTCTCTCTCTCTCTCTCTCTCTCTCTCTCTCTCTCTAATATATATAATATATATATATATATATATATATGAGGCGTTGCGCGGCAAAGAAAAAGTTTCGAGGAAAACGGCTTTAAAGTTTGTGAAAGACTCATAACTTTATTAAAATAGATGTAACTAGCAAAAGATCGGCGCTACGCGCCGATTTTGCTAGATCTGCGGTGCTTGGACCTTCGACCCAAACCGAATTGTGGGCCTACGGCGTATTTTATTTTGAACATCAATAGCCCTTTATCTGGATATCGTTCCCATTCATCTCACCTTGGGCCTCAGTAATTGGAGTGCCTGTGGCCCTCCAATTACTGTCGAACTAATTATTCGGACAATAAAACTACAGAAAAGAACGCAGCCATGAAAATCTAAAACTTCACAAATCTTGATACGATGAACTCGGATGTGAAGCTCAAGATTTTCATGACTGCGTTCTTTTCTATAGTTTTATTGACCAAATAATTGAACAATTATTTGGTCAATAAAACTATAGTCATGAAAATCTTAAGCTTCACAAATATTGACACAATGTGAAGCTCAAGATTTTCATTGCTGCGTTCTTTTCTATAGTTTTATCGCGGTGCTGGGGGCCCTCGGGCCCAGTAATTGGTGTGGGGGGGGGCTGGTCACACATATATTTTCGTTCATTACTCATCATCCCCATCCACCATACGAATTTTGGTTGAAATCGGTTCAGAAACGTAAAAGTTTTTTCTGCGGACAGAGGCAGACACATTTTTGCTAAATTATAATAGTAATGATGCCCGATTAGGTTAATTAAATGGCCGGTTAGGTCAACTGAATGCCCGATCAGATTAATTGAATGCCCGGGTACGTTAATTGAATGCACGGTTAGGTTAATTGTACACCCTTGACGATTGGTTAGGTTAAGTCATGATATTTTCGTTAAAGCCAACGAAAATATCACGACTTAACCTAACCAATCGTCAAGGGAGTATAGATGACCTAACCTGGCATTCAATGAACCTAACCGGGTATTCAATAGTAGCGGAGCGACCCGGCGTTGCCGGGGTGGATGTTGAGCGCTATATATATATATATATGCCCGGTTAGGTTAATTGAATGCCCAGTTACTTCAACTGAATGCCAGATTAGGTTAATTAAATGGCCGGTTAGGTCAACTGAATGCCCGATTAGATTAATTGAATGCCCGGGTACGTTAATTGAATGCCCAGTTAGGTTAATTGTACACCCTTGACGATTGGTTAGGTTAAGTCATGATATTTTCGTTAAAGCCAACGAAAATATCACGACTTAACCTAACCAATGGTCAAGGGCGTACAGATGACCTAACCTGGCATTCAATGAACCTAACCGGGTATTCAATAATTTTACCATAGGTTTCGTAATGATCTTGATGATGTCATTTAATGTTTCAAAATTAATTATTTAATTGCTATTTTCTTACTTACAGCGACAGGCATAATATTAGGATACCTAATAGAAATTTTGTAATATTTTAAAGTGGGGAAAATAAATAATTTTCTAAATATGATCTTCAACTATAAAAGCGCAGTTAATCACATAACTTAATTAACGTATTTCTATGACAACTAAAAAATAGAATGATAAATCAATATCCTATGAAATTGTTTGTGCATACGTAAAATTATTTGTACAAAAGTCACAGTAATAAAATGCACAAACGTCACGGTAAATAATTTCGAGTGTGGCTCGTTTAACTTTAAACTCGTGTTTATTTAAATTGCCCGTTTTAATTATGTAATTTTTTGTATTGAATCGATAAAGAAATCGTTTGTGAATCGAAAAATGTTAAAATTATAACAAATATCAAAATATTTTGTATAAAAATCATTGAATTTTAAAAATATCAAAATATTTTGTATAAAAATCATTGAATTTTAAAAATGCATGTTTGTTTTTAGTTTTTTTGCAAAAAGTTCTTTATGAATTTTAAAAATATACTTTTTTTAAATTGAATCGATAAATAAATCTTTTGTGAATCGAATGATATTAAATGTTTAGTAAATATTGACTTATTTTGTGCCAAAATTATGATTAAAAATTAAAAATTAAAAAAATGCGTGTACAGGCATGGGAAGAACTGTACCCCTAA
>JAJOZX010002014.1:0-127500 GCA_023014485.1 Bathynomus jamesi | reverse complement strand
TCAGCTCTCGCGGCTCGAAATCCAGGTAAGATGGCGCATTCCAGGTGGCTGACAACAGCAAATAGATTTCTGCGCCTCTATGTTTCAACCAGTGAACCCTCCAGCACCTTCAACGAAATTGTGCGATTCATTATGACAGTTTACGCACCAATTTGGTTTAAGATAAAGAAAAACTCCAGTTTCACTGAGGGCGCAAAACATATTTTCGAAATGATGCGTCTCTCTCAGACCATGCCTCAAAGATCTAAGACAATCGCCAACAAAGTCCTCCGTAGAAATTCTTTCTTTGCTCACCCAGAAAATATTTTGATCTCCATGCTACATGCCGATGAGCAACACATAAGAGAATTGGGATGGAGAAGAATATTAAAAGCACGATCAAAACAATCACCAGCGGGGGAAATTCGAGCCTTCGCCATGCCTGAGCTGCTCTACGATAGTCAAAACTATTACGAAATGATCAACTGGCAAACGGCTGAGGTGACCGAACCCCCCGTTACAAAAACAATACCTGATACCCGAATAAAAGAGTAGTTTGTTGAGACGGGAGACCAGCCTGATGGACTGATCCCACTATTCCCTTGTCATACTCAAGCGGTCGAGAGACTCATCAAATTAGTAACCGAAGCCTCTGCCAGTGTAAGTGGAATAGAAGAAAGGGACGGATTCATCCGCTCCCGTCTTCACTCCCGAACAAAAATTCCACGATTTGACTCTAAGAAAGATTACCGTATGTAAATCGACATGCAGCCAAAGGAAGGGTGGTTGGGGCTGGATAGGGTGGAACTCGACGTACAGCCACCTCCTCGTGGTGAGTTCTGGGTTGCTAATTTTATAAAATTAGCAAGCGAGGAGCTGTACTTAGTACTTATCGTACTTATAACATCGCATTAACGTAATTATAATCCACATTTAGACTTTTCTCAGGGACAGAAGATATTACTCTAGAGTCATAAAATTTTGCGTGTGTGTTATTTCATGCCTAAGCAACGATATAAATGCTATGGGAAATATATAAATGCATTATTTAAGACAAAGAGCCGATCTGAAAATATGTATATAAATTACCTATTTTTTCAACATTTGACGTTGTTGCCGGTGGCAAAAGATATTAACGTAGGACAACGCGCTTGGAAAAACGATCATATGAGGTCTTTTTCATCGACTTTATAGTTATTAGGAATAATTTTGATGCATATTGAAATATTTTAAAAATTATAAGAAAAATACGTTTTTGACTACTAAAATATGATTTTCATCGCTCTGCCGGGGGCAGAAGATGATTACCTATTAAGCTAAGATTTTGCAGAGGCTATTTTCTCATGCATGCGCAAGTGTTTGTCTCTATTAGAATATGGAAATCGAAAAAAATGTAAAATCGATCCACCCTAAAATTTGGCAGACTATATATAGTCCATATGACAAATATTATTAATACAATGACAGTTCATATACTAAGGATAGAAATGTACACAATTGATTAGAAATAATACTGTAATGTCGAAGTTAAGTGGAGCTACAGAGAGACATTTTCGTACCAAGAAGTCCATAGCTTAAAGGATAAATAGCAGGACTCATGGATAGCTTGGATGATCGGGTTGGTTGATTTTTTAATTCTTTGCATTAGACTGTTGAGCACGTCTTGTTATCTCCGGGAAGCTCGGGACATTGCGGGTAGCAAACATTTGCGAAGCTGATCATCTCGGGGGCAATTTATGTAAGAGTCTAAAAGACCTGTTGTACAGCAAATTTAGAGTTCTGCAAGAACCTTTTTTATAATTCATCCACAGTTGCTGTCCGTATATATTACTGCAGAAAGTACGAAAGAGAGTGTCTTTAGCATCACTTGTATAGAATCGAAAGTTCCTTATGGTCATATTCGCTTTAGCACACAGGCTTCGAGATTGTTTTCTTATATCCGAGTCATCACTGAAGGAGCTGGTAATAGTTTGACCCAAATACTTAAACTCTTGTACTTCCTCAATTACTTCACCATTCATTTTAAACCTTATATCAGCTGGCTGATTACAGCTTTTAGGATGAAATTGCATAACCTTAGTTTAGTTTTATATATATATATATATATATATATATATATATATAATATATATATATATATATACGGAATGACTTTCACAATTAAACACGTGAAATGAATGAATGATGCAAACCCACAGGGAAAAAGAAAAATGATTCCAAGGCCTTTCGTGTCTTCAGAGGTGAATTGACAAGGTGTACTTCTGAATACACGAAAGGCCTTGAAATCATTTTTCTTTTTCCCTGTAGGTTTTCATCATATATATATATATATATATATATATATATATATATATATATATATATATATATATATTGGGTGAATACATACCAACTTCATTTTCTTTATACAAAAAATTGAATAAACACTTTTGAAACAAAGAGAGTACTGTAAATGAAGTTTGCAAGTCTCCTCAAGTTACAAAATATTATGTCACACTAAAAGTTAGTCCTTTGAGCGAATATATATATAACGTAGTATTCAAGGCCATACTTTATAGACATTCATGTTAAATTCAAACAAGCATCAGAAGGTATTATTTTATGAGAAAACCCAATCATTACCCTGAAAAAAAAACCCAAGTTGTGATGAGCGTGTTCTCACTGTTAAGTGATTACACTGGTATGCATCAATTTTGCTGTCAAGGGTTTTGTAAGTGATTCTTATAGAGGGTTTCCTGCTGATTTCGAATCTGCAATCCGTTTTTCTCAATCAGCTCAGGTTATCCGGCTATGGCCTCATAAGTAAAATAGAATTTTTCGTGATTTTGTCAAAGCGGAACTGGAACAGTAACATCTATCATCACTTGTTTCACTTGTATAATATCTTTTTTTACTTTTCAGGCATATAGATAAAATATTTCATAATGAATAGAGCGTGTAAAAATGATCCCAATAGATTCTGCTACATATGTGGGACGGTTACCATGCCAAATAACCAGTCCCAAATCACTAAATTTGTGAAGACAATGTATAGAGCATACTTTGGAATTAAGATAGGGGACCAGGACATAAATTTCGCCCCTCATATGTGCTGCAAGACGTGCATTGAAAATTTGAGAAGATGGAGCAAAGGCAGAGCGAAATCTTTGCCTTTTGGAATTCCCATGATTTGGAGAGAAGGAAAGGATCACGTGACAGATTGCTATTTCTGCATTACAAACCTCCAAGGTGGGCTTATAAATTTATTTTTCTTAAATATTTTGAAATCCTCGTATGAAACTTCACATAATATTCACCATAATGTAATATTCACCATATATAGCATAATATTCACCATAATGGTAATCATACATTTACATATACATATTGTTATAGAAAATACATTTACACATACATATTGTTATACAAGTTACATTTACATATACAGTGATTGTATATTTTCTTTCTTTTTCATTCATATTGTCCCCGAAGGGACAATATGAATGAAAAAGAAAGAAAATATACAGACTCCATCGACCTATTTCATATCTTACAGACCGCAGCCTTTCCTCACGAGCCGCCACTGTCTGAATGCTTCTTCTATTTCATATGCAAGTTTTATATCCATGTTTCTGTGTTTCTATTTTCAGGAGTTAACAAGAAGAATAAACACATTGTTGTACACCCTGACATTCCTTCTGCTATGAGACCTGTACCCCATGGTCCTGGAATTCCAATACCCGACCCACCTCAAACCCTGGACTTCGATGATTCTGATGATGAATCAATGACCAATGCCAATGACCAGTCCCAGTCGTATATATATCAAAATACCGCTTCAAATGAGCCGAGGCCTCTCAACCAGGCCAAACTTAATGATCTTACCAGGGATTTAGGACTTTCCAAATTAGCTGCCGAGATCTTGGGCTCACGACTTCGAGAGGACAACTTGCTTGCTCCGGGAACAACATTCTCCTGGTATAGGAAACGAAAGGAAGAATTCCGCAAGTTTTTTGCAGTGCACGAAAATACCTCTTCCTTAGTGTACTGCTGCAATGTTGAGGGGCTAATCGAATCCTTGGGCCTGAAATATAACGCATCAGAATGGAGGCTATTTATAGACTCGTCTAAACGAAGTTTGAAAGCAGTACTTCTCAACATTGGGAATAGGGTTGCATCAGTCCCTGTAGCACATTCCGTACAACTTACTGAGAGCTACGATAACATGAAAATTTTACTGGATGCTCTCGTATACGACCAACATAACTGGAGGATCTGTGGAGATTTGAAGGTAATACTAATATCATAAGTAAACTATTGCTATTGACTATGTTGTTTTTCCAAAGGTTATTTGAGAGCGTATAAGAACACTTAACTTCCCCACAGAAGTGATACAGTCCAATGCATAGATTTTTTTATCTGATAGAACAAATTCTCTAAATTCTTTAAATATTTTCATTTTTTTTCAGATTGTGGCATTTGTATTGGGAATGCAAGGGGGATACACGAAATACCCATGTTTCCTCTGCAAATGGGATAGCCGAGCGGATGAGAAGCACTATGTACAGCGTGAATGGGCATCCAGAGAGCATTTTGAACCTGGTCGCATAATGTCGTTTCAGTGCCCCTTGTACCACCAACAAAAATTTTGCTCCCACCACTTCATATTAAGCTGGGCTTGATGAAAAATTTCATCAAATCAATGAATAAGGAGGGTTCAGCATTCCGATATCTCGAGAGTAAATTTCCTCATATATCTGATGCTAAACTAAATGCTGGGGTTTTTGATGGTCCTCAAATTCGAACTTTGATCAAGGATACTCAGTTCGAAAACGCAATGACTCCAACTGAGAAGAATGCCTGGCAGGCATTCAAATCAGTTGTCACTGATTTTCTTGGCAAGCGTAGAAGTCCAGAATACGAGTCCGTTGTCGAAAACTTGATGGAAGCTTTCAAAGCTCATGGGTCGCGTATGTCCATAAAAATGCACTTTTTGTGGTCCCACTTGGACTATTTTCCTGAAAATTGCGGGGATTATAGTGAGGAACAGGGTGAACGATTTCACCAAGATATCAAAATAATGGAAGAGAGGTACCAGGGAAACTGGGATATCAATATGCTGGCGGACTATTGCTGGTGTTTGAAGCGAGACGTGCCCGAAGAAAAACACAGACGGAAAGCCAAAAAAACTTCATTCCTTCCTCAATAAACTTTTTTCCATATTCATTGTATGAATAAAAGTATTTATTCACACAATGTTTTCATTTTTCACGAGTGTTCTTATAATATTACTCGTATCTACAGTGTTTAAGCTAAAAAAATCAATAAATTTGGGGATAAAATTGGACTTATAATAAATGGCCAATAGAGAAAAAACCTGACCTGATTGAGGAAAACCAATGTCATTTTCGAATTCAGCATGGTCGAATTATATAATATGAGTTGAAAAAACCCTCACAGCAGACAAAGAAATTTCATATGCATACCAGTGTTTTTTATGCGCTGATTCATCGCATTATATGTGTAGAATTTTTGTAGAGGTCCGTGTATATATATAGATATATATATATATGTATAGATGCATTAAGAGATTCCAAGATATTTCGAATAACTTACAACACGTTACAACATGAAAGAACGAGACAAGACCCAGAGTTACAAGATGAAAAGGATGATCAGCTCCAACGTCAACCTTACAAAAATTTAATATCGAAGCGTCTCGGAAATTAAACTCCCATCATCAGTGGCTAAAATAATAAAATAAAAATAAAATAAAAACTGATGAAAGAATAGTCAGACAGGTTCATGTTGAAGTTTATTTTAAAAACTTACAACAAAACAAAAGGATTCTAAGTGTATAATTACAATGCCAACAACAGTCTCAAATTCAATTAAGTATAATATTCACATACAATTACAATACAAAACTAAAACAAATTGCAATATATATATATATATATATATATATATATATATATATATATATATATATATATATATATATATATATATATATATATATATATATTAGACTTAGTTCCCATCTGGAGGTCTCCAGGTTGGGTCCCGTGCGATGAGTCTCCCCCGTCGGTAATCTCGCCACTGCGCCCCGTCTCTGGCCAGATCTGTTCTCTGGCGCCAGGTTAAACCCGCATTCTCTCATTCAACCGTCTTGAGCCACGTCGTCTTTGGGCGTCCCCGGGGCCTCGATCCCACGATTCTTCCGTACATCAGCCTTCTCGGAAGTCGGTTCTCCCCCCACCCTCTCCACATGGCCGTACCATCTCCTCCGCGCATCCACCACCCTGTCCACTATGGTGAATTTAACGCCGAAGTTGACAGCATCATAGGGTTCCAATGGCGAAATAGGGCAGCCGGCTCGCCACTCTTCCGCTACCCGTACTCAATAATACACTTACTTCGTCTTAGGATTATGCGTTATTATTGTAAATTTCTTTTCAAGGTTTCTCATTATTCATACAAAAAGATATGCCTTATTTCAGAACGCATTTTACAGACGACTGAAATTTAGTTCTACTCTTTGATTATTACTTGAGCTAAAATATATTTTATCTGCACAATTCACAATTATTTATGTCATGAAATGAAAATAACGTTCACCATCTTCTAAACGTTTACTCTTCTTTCACGTACTTGACATGACGAATGTCATTTGCATATTTACAATGTATTTGCATTAATTATGTAGGTTTTAATCGATGAAATCAAACTTCCAGAGAGGACAATCTCCGCTGCAAATCCTTTCCTTATCCTTTCCTTACTCATGTATTAAGTAATCTTATCTCATACTTAATTTTACTTGATGTTACTGTGTATATATATATATATATATATATATATATAATAGAAAGAGAGAGAGAAAGAGAGAGAGAGAGAGAGAGAGAGAGAGAGAGAGAGAGAAATATATATATAGATATAGACCTCGTTAACCTCGTTGATGTTCCGTGTGTTGGTCTCTCTTCACATGTAGGTCAAGCTGGTGGTCCCGCCTTTAGGCCTGGTTTGGTGGAGGAGCGAGTTGCTTTCTTGCGCGCTCCACCGCACATAGCCAGGTACACCAGGCTCATCTGGTACCGTTCTGAGCCAGGCATCTAGTCTTCTTTTAAAGACTTTAACTTTGACCTGTGTAACGTTTCTGAGGTCCTTTGGAAGCTGGTTAAAAAGTCTTGGCCTCCTGACAACCAAGCTATCGGCCTTTAATTTGGGAACAGTATACTTTCTGCCTTTCTTATTTTCCAGCGTTGTTTGGATGGTAACTGGGTTTAGTTTGAGGTTTGGTACCAGTTTTTCGATCATTTTCCATACGTAGATTATGGTGTACATCTCTTCTTCTTTCCAGGGAGTACAGATTTAGTTTACGTAGTCTTTCCTAGTAGTTGAGTTCTTTGCAGTCATCAATGTTCGCTGTGAAATGGCTCTGTGTTCTTCTAGTCTATTAGTTTCTTTCTTTTTAGATAGAGACTTCAAGACTGAGCAGTATTCAAGTTTTGGTATAATCGGTGTTTTTAGCAAGGGAATCATTCCTGTCCTGTACCTACTTTTGAACGTTCTTAGTACCTGTCACGCTCTCTTTTTGCTTTATTTATCACTATTTGAATTTGTGTTTCGAATTTCGCATCATCGGTCATTATTACCTCCAAATCTATCGCTTTCGTGCTTCTCTGAATTTCCTGTCTATCTGGAGCATAATATGCAGTCTAAGTTTTTCATTTCTACCATATCTCAAGAGCTGAAATTTCTCGGTGTTAAATGTCATGTTGTTGTCTTCTGACCATTTGTATATTTTGTTCGTGTCCCTCTGCAAGGCCTCCACTTCATTTACAGCGCTGATTTTTCTGCTGATCTTTGCATCATGGGCAAAGGATGTTACTGTACTGTTGCTGTTTACTCCACTGTCTATGTCCGTTAGCATGATAATGAAGAGGAGTGGGGCCAGTACTGTACCTTGTGGTACTGAGCTGCATACTTCCGATTCTGATGATGATATACCTTGAATTTTGACGACTTAGAGACGTTCTCTGAGGATGTTGTAGATTCATTTTCCCACTTTGCCCGTTATTCCCATATATTTTATTTTATGTCCTATTATACCATGATCCCATTTGTCGAAAGCCTTAGCAAAATCTGTGTATATGACATCGTAGTTGTCATTGCCTTCCAGTGCATCTAGGATATTGCTATAGTGCTCTATAAGTTGTGATAGGCATGATCTTCCTCATCGGAATCTGTATTGATTTTCGTTGAATCTTTCTAGTGTCTCGAAGTCATAGATTTTCTCTCTAACTATTCTTTCAAATACTTTGGTGAAGTGGAACATCAATGACACTGGTCTATAGTTCTTTGCTTGAAATCTATCCCCTCCTTTAAATATAGGGACAATGTTTGCTTTTTTCAAGATGCTTGGTATTTCCCCAGTGTCTAGGGATCTTCTCCACATCCAGTATAAGGGTATAGCTATTTCATTTTTACAGTTTTTAATCAATAATGTTTTCCATTTGTCCGGACCTGCAGCTGAGTGTGGTTTCATTTGTTCAATAGTTCTCGCTACATCTTCTGGGGTAAAATCAAAGTAAGTCTGTTATACAATTTCCTTGCAATTTCTCTTCAAAGAATGCATCTACTGTATATCAAGTATTGCTTTGTCCCTTTTTGGGTACTGAAGACTGATTCATATTGAACTCTGAATGTTTCAGATATTTCTTTTAGATCGTCGACTGGTTCATTATTTCTTTTCTGTAAGGACCCGATAGCGGCGCGCATTTTTGTTTTCCTTTTTGCATAGCTGTAGAAGTATTTTGTATTTTCCTTTATTGCTTCTTCCGCCTTTTCTTTTTCCCTCTCTGTATGGTCCTTAATCGGGGTTTGTATTTCCCTATCGATACCTTCCAGTTTTCCTTTTACTATTTCCTGGCATTGTTATCTCCACAGTTGGCTAACTTCGCCTCCACTCTTTCTTTTGAGGAATATTCTTCTCTTTTGCCTCTCTAGCTAATTTTGTAAAATTCTCAGCGTCTTTTCTTCCAAGGTTGTTAGCATTTCTTCAGTTGTTTTATTCTCTAAATCTGTTCTAAATCTAATATACTATTTCAGAAATGAAGCCTTATATATATATATATATATATATATATATATATATCAGTGGCGTGCTGTGGTTTTTCGTCAATGGGAAGCAATTCAAGCAAAAACAACAAAGATTATATAAAATAAAAATAAAACTTTAAAATACTCGTATATAATAAAAACAAAACACATATAATCATCGACTTACTTTACTTATAGGTTAATTCTATTCTTCTTTCTTTTTTATTAAATATATCTATTATTCTTCGTAAAAGGCATCGGTTTTCATATCCTTAAGAAGCTTTTTCTCAATTGAGATTAAAGCTAAACTTGCAAGCCTTTCTTCCCCTTGCGCATTTCTAGCGTAGATATGTATTCGCTTTAAATGAGAGAATGACAGCAGACAGCACGAAAAGTTGCCAGATATTCAAGAAAATTAACTATAAGATCTGGACAGCGATTTCTAAATTGCTTCCTTTTTGACATAGGGACGTATAAAATAACGATAAATATATATTCTTTTTCGCTTAACATGGCCATGGAATTTTTTAGTAGAAAAACTATATATGAAACTTGTTGTATTCAATAAATACTACATTATTAAACATTAAATGAGTTTTTAGAATGGAAAGAAACAATTTGTAACAGTAAAAAAAAAGCGAAAGTCATTGGGAAAAAGGATGCATTTCGTCAATTGTTGTCCAACTCGAGATTTTTTGCGTCGGCTTTCTTAAAGGTTCTTGCACGAACGGCAACCAATGTATATACTATGTATCCACCTGATTACCAATCAAATGCTATAAATAGTATAATAAAATGATTTTGTACAAATTATTAACACATATTGAACTGTTTAAACTTTAAAGTATAATACAGCATTTTCTTCGTTCTTTGAATAGGGAAGCATTGCTTCCCTTGCTTCCATGGACCGCAAGCCACTGATATATATATAATATATATATATATATATATATATATATGTGACAGTTTTTTTGCGCACACCTACAGGTCGCTACAATTGGTGTAGAACAATGCGGTTTTCACCATTCGATGCGTCTTTTTATTATGCAGTGCCAATGCTAAAAAAAAAATCCCTAACATAAATCCTTCCCCCCCCCTTTTAGGGGTACAGTTCTTCCCATGCCTGTACACGCATTTTTTTAATTATTTATTTTTAATCATAATTTTGGCACAAAATAAGTCAATATTTACTAAACATTTAATGTCATTCGATTCACAAAAGATTTATTTATCGATTCAATTTAAAAAAGTATATATTTTTAAAATTCATAAAGAACTTTTTGCAAAAAAATAAAAACAAACATGCATTTTTAAAATTCAATGATTTTTATACAAAATATTTTGATATTTTTAAAATTCAATGATTTTTATACAAAATATTTTGATATTTTTAAAATTCAATGATTTTTATACAAAATATTTTGATATTTGTTATAATTTTAAAATTTTTCGATTCACAAAAGATTTCTTTATCGATTCAATACAAAAAATTACATAATTAAAACGGGCAATTTAAATAAACACGAGTTTAAAGTTAAACGAGCCACACTCGAAATTATTTATCGTGACTTTTGTGCGTTTTATTACTGTGGCTTTTGTACGAATAACTTTACGTATACATAAACAATTTGATAGGATATTGATTTATCATTCTATTTTTTAGTTGTCATAGAAATACGTTAATTAAGTTATCTGATTAGATGCGCTTTTATAGTTGAAGATCATTTTTAGAAAATTATTTATTTTCCCCACTTTAAAATATTACAAAATTTCTATTAGGTATCCTAATATCATTATGCCTGTCGCTGTAAATAAGAAAATAGCAATTAAATAATTAATTTTAAAACATTAAATGACGTCATCAAGATCATTACGAAACCTATGGTAAAATTATTGAGTACCCGGTTAGGTTCATTGAATGCCAGGTTACGTCATCTGTATGCCCTTGACGATTGGTTAGGTTAGGTCGTGATATTTTCGTTGGCTTTAACGAAAATACCATGACTTAACCTAATCAATCGTCAAGGGTGTACAATTAACCTAACCGGGCATTCAATTAACGTACCCGGGCATTCAATTAATCTAATTGGGCATTCATTTGACCTAACCGGCCATTTAATTAACCTAATCGGGCATCATTACTATTATAATTTAGCAAAAATGTGTCTGCCTGTCTGTCCGCAGAAAAAACTTTTACGTTTCTGAACCGATTTCGACCAAACTTCGTATGGTGGATGGGGGTGATGAGTAATGAACGAAAATATATGTGTGACCAACCCCCACCACCCCAGCACCAATTACTGGGCCCGAGGGCCCCCAGCACCGCGATAAAACTATAGAAAAGAACGCAGCAATGAAAATCTTGAGCTTCACATTGTGTCAATACTTGTGAAGCTTAAGATTTTCATGACTATAGTTTTATTGACCAAATAATTGAACCCCCAGTAATTAGGGGCCTGCGACCTCCCAATTACTGTCGGTTCAATTATTTGGTCAATAAAACTATAGAAAAGAACGCAGTCATGAAAATCTTGAGCTTCACATCCGAGTTCATCGTATCAAGATTTGTGAAGTTTAGATTTTCATGGCTGCGTTCTTTTCTGTAGTTTTATTGACCGAATAATTGGTTCGCCAGTAATTGGAGGGCCACAGGCACCCCAATTACTGAGGCCCAAGGTGAGAGGAATGGGAACGATATCCAGTTAAAGGGCTATTGATGTTCAAAGTAAAATACGCCGTAGGCCCACAATTCGGTTTGGGTCGAAGGTCCAAGCACCGCAGATCTAGCAAAATCGGCGCGTAGCGCCGATCTTTTGCTAGTCTAATCTAAATCTAAATCTCCACTCCAATTGAGCCGTGTGAGATCGTGTATATATACACATACACACATATATACAGAGCTGGGCACTTGCGGTTTTTTTTGCGGTACTGCGGTACTGCGGTACTACCGTGTTGGTCGGTACCGCGGAAAGTACCGCGGGAAATTTGAATGCGGTAGCGGTACTGCTGTACTTTCAGCGATCATTTGCGGTACTGCGTTATGCGGTACCGGTTTGGTAGTGCGGTAGTAGTACCGCAGTACCGCAAAAAAACGCGCAAAAAAACGCAAGTGCCCAACTCTGCATATATATATATATATATGGGATGAATTTCACAATTAAACACACACACACACACACACATATATGTAATATTAACTTACTATGTTTAATTTGTGTGCAGAATTACAGTAACCTAATTTAGGTCTCTCTCTCTCTCTCTCTCTCTCTCTCTCTCTCTCTCTCTCTCTCTCTATATATATATATATATATATATATATATATATATATATATACATATATACAGGGCGTCCCAAAAAAATGTATACACACTTTAAATAATTATAAAGGCAGTGTTTATTAAAATACATTTCATTTTCAAAATGTAATAGAATCTACAGACATTATTTAATTGTTTCGTCAACGCCTGTTTTCAAACTGACGTCCGTTCTGGTCCAGGCACTGCTGATAACGCGAAGCAATGGAATCGCAAACATCACGAAACATTTCGTTTGGTATTTGTGTGCATTCTCGTTCAGTGGCTGCTCTCAATTCAGCGACTGTTGCAGGTTTTATAGCGTAGACTTTGTCTTTTAAGTATCCCCATAAAAAAAAGTCTAGTGGTGTGAGGTCTGGTGAACGCGGAGGGTATTCTACGAAACCCCTTCGTCCAATCCACATCCACATCGTGCCAAGTACCACTCGCAATACTCCACTCTTCGGTCCGGATCATCATCTTCATTAATAGCATGGACTAATCTTGGAATGTAACTTTTCCATTGACAGCGCTTCAAAATGCGTTGGACAGACGATTCTGAAATTCCTACCTCACGACTCGCTTGCCGCACAGATTTTCTTGGACTTTGGTGATACGTTTCCAGTACTCTTTCTTGCTTTGTGGGGCTTGTCGATGTCCGTGGTCTTCCGGAACGCTTCTTGTGGACATTCTGAACAGTTCCATCGGCTTCAAACTTATCTCTAATTCGAGTGATGGTAAGTCGCGTTGGTGGATCTGTTTGAAACTCCCTCCTAAACTGTCTTTGCACTTCAACTGCGTTTTCACACTTCCAGTAGCATTTTAGAATGAATTTCCTTTGTTCAAAGCTTAGTCTGACTGCCATTATTAATTCTAATGGGTTTAACTTGGAAAGAAAGAAACATCAATTGAGCTATCAGCTGTTAAAGTGTGTACATTTTTTTGGGACGCCCTGTATATATATATATATATATATATATATATATATGCATATATAGGTTTACGTTAGGTTAGGTAAGGTTAGGTTAGCTTACAATAAAAAAACCAGGTGTGTTGTTACTATTTCCTAAACCCATTTCTGAAGCACAGAAAAGGAAAACAGCCTGGCACAAAAGAATTGACTCTGATTATGTAATTATGTAATTATTGTATATTCTTATATAATATATATATATATATATGCACTAGAATCACAAAATAACACGTGACCTTATTAATAAGCAAACAACCACAAGGAAAAGGAAACACAAAGTCCGAGCGCTTTCGTGATATATTTCCTTGTGGTTGTTTGCTTATATATATATATATATATATATATATATATACACCTTTTGGCAGCTCTCATAACAAAATTATTTTCTTTCAGGGACTAGCCTTTCTAGCCTGTCTAGCCTTTAATTTGGGAACACGACACACTCTTCCTTTTCTACTTTCCACCGTTGTTTGGGTGGTTATAGGGTTCAGAATAAGATTAGAGGCTTGTTTCTCCATTATTTTATAAGTGTAAATAATGGTGTATCTCTCTCTTCTCCTTTCCAGTGAATATAGGTTTAATTCGCGTAATCTTTCCCAGTAATTTAGTTATTTGCACCAATTGATCTTGGTTGTGAAGCTTCAATGAATCCCTTCTAGCTGTCTAATGTCTTATTTTTTATATGGGGATGTTAGGACCGAGCAGTATTCCAATTTGGGTATGATCAGTGTTTTCAGTAGAGGAATCATTATAGTCCTATCCCTCCGTTTAAAGGTTTTCAGTATGTGCCCAGTTATTCTCTTTGCTCTGTTTACTGCTATCTTATTTTGTGTTTCAAATTTCGCATCATGTCATTACAACTCCTAAAGCTTTTGCTTTAAAATTTCTCTGAATTTCCTGTCCATTTTGGTATAGTATTTCCTGGATTTTAGGTCCTCCCTTATTTTCATACCGTAACAATTGAAATTTCTCAGTGTTAAACTTCATATTGTTGTCTTCCGTCCATTTGTAGATTATGTTCATGTCTGTTTGTAGAGATCCTACATCCTCTGAGTTTCTTATTTTCTACTAATCTTTGTGTCATCGGGAAAAGATGTTACTGTGCTGTCTCTGTAACGTCCTCATCTATGTCAGTTAGCATGATTATGAAGAGTAGTGGAGCTAATACTGTTCCTTGTGGTACTGAGCTGAGGACCTCTGATTCTGATGAAGATATTCTTTGTACTGTAAGGACTTGCCGCCGCTCACTAAGGAAATTATATATCCATTTTCCTACTTTTCCTGTTATTCCTATGTATTTCAGTTTATGTATTATGATTCCATGGTCACACTTGTCGAACGCTTTGGCAAAGTCTGTGTATGTCACATCATAGTTTTCATTACTTTCAAGTGTATGAATAATGTTGTTGTAGCGTTCCATTAGTTGTGATAGGCATGATCTGCCTGACCGAAATCCATGTTGGTTATCATTTAATTTTTTCTGAGTTTCCAAAAAGTCATAGATTTTCTGTAACCATTCTTTCAAATATTTTAGTGAGATGAGATGTAAGTGACACTGGCCGATAGTTTTTGGCCTCAGATCGATCTCGTCCTTTATATATTGGACTATACTCGCGCTCTTCAGGATGCCTGGTATTTCTCCCGTTTCTAGTGATCGTCTCCATATCCAATATAGGGCTCAGCGATTGCATTCTTGCAGTTTTTGATCAGTGTGGCATTCCATTTGTCCGATCATGCCGCTGAGTGTGCTTTTAGTTTCCCTGAGCTTTTGTAATATCATCTGTCATAAAGTCGAAGTCCGTTATACTTTCCCCTTGTTGTTCTTCTTCAAAGAACGCGCTTCTATCGCATATCAGTTTGTCAGTTTTTGGGATACTGAAAGATGATTCGTACCTTGCTCTTAATATTTCAGATATTTTTGTTGATCATCAGATAAAGCATTGTCTTCATTTTTCAAAGGTCCGATAGTCGTGTGACTTTTCGACTTCCTTTTTGCAAAATCATAGAAGTACTTTGAGTTAATCTTTATGCTTCTACAGCGTCGTCGTCTTCTTTTTCTGTATGCTTCTCAATTGGTTCCTGTATGACGCAATCGATAATCTGCAGTTTATCATTTAATAGTTTTCTGATGTTGATCTCAAGCTTTTTCTCTTTCGGAACAATGACCTCTTTTGTCTCTCGAACCTGCTTCTCTTTTCTCTTTGTTGTATTTTTGGAACATGTCTCCACAATTTCCAGCGTCTTCTCCTCTAAGGTCATTAGCATCTCTTCTGTTGTCTTGGCTTTGAAGATGGTTTTCCAATCTGTTACTTCCATGCTGGATGCAACACCTTCCCAGTTTATAGCTTTGGAGTGAAAATTAAAAAATTCAAATTTGCTTCTTTCAGTTGTTCGTGTTCTTTCCTTTCCTGTTGCTTTTACGTATATTGGTTGTTATTTCAATAATGTGATCCGATATTATGGTTGGGGATATTTCTACGTAATCAATTAGTTGCTGTTGTTTGTGAATACCAGATCTAGGCAGTTGTTTTTCTTGTGTTTTCTGTTATTTCTTGTGTTAACATAAATTCATCAGCTAGAGCTAGTAGCACTTTTACCTGCTCCTCGTCTTCTCGTGTGCCCCCTTGTCCTGGTGTATACATATTAGGATATGTAAATTTTAGGGAGCAAAGTGAAATCTTTAGATTTTCAAAGACTATTAGTGACCAAGTGATGTATTGTTATGTGCTAAATCGAAATATGGCTTTAAAATCCAGATTTGACCACTCCTAGCTACTTATATTTGAAGTTGAAGTTTATGAAAAAATCAGCAATTTTTGCAAGTATTTTTTTTATTGTATATAACTACATTTTACATACATTATATACAATTAAAGACATTTTGATTGTATTTCAATATTAAAACTTAGAAATATAGGTAGGTTTCTTGAATTTTGCCAAGGATGCCATGTCTGCCTTGCTCTTGTTCCTGGACATGAGCTCCCTACTGGCCACCTGGCCACTGATGTACGCCTCCCTCCTCTCTTGTGAGTAAACATGTTGTGCTGCTTCAGTTGTCATCCTTACACACCTCTCTACTGACTGTGTGTGTGAAGGCCATGCAGGAACTTCCATTGGTCTATCCAGAAACTCCTTGATTGCAGCAGTGGTGAGGGAGCAGGTCAGAGGAGGCTCAGTCACGCCAGAGTTCCAGTCAATAAGCTCCGAGAGTTTGGTGGCATCTGGGTTGATGTCAGGAGTCTTTCTGGGTCTGACACTGCAGTCTCTTACCTGTGTGTCCTCATCTCCTTCACCTCTGATTTCCAGTATCCTCTTCACTGCCTCCCTCCTCTCCTCCTCCACCTCACTGCACAGCATGGCCTGGAGCACAGCCTCAGAGTGGGCATACCAGGCTGATCTCTTCACTGTAGGCATCACTATTCCTATCACCTCCTTCTTCTGACTTCTGAGCAGCTCCAGCTGGTACAATACGACCCTCCACCCAGCTGTGATTTAACTTGATGTTGAACCAGTTTGTCATGTAGACTCCCACTATGAATTCCACAATTATCCTCAGATTCTTCAGGTTCCTACCCTTCAGCCCATGTTTGGAAATCCACAATCTGCAGAACCTTAGAGCCGTGGTGACCCACCTACTGTGACAGACTGGCCCAATCTCCAAGAGAGCTAGACTCTGAGGTGCCTCTCCCGATCTGATGGCAGTGATGATTCTGTAGCCATATAATTGATCTGTGCTGAGGTCCTTGACTACCTCCTGACTGAGATGGGGTAGAGGAGGACCAATGGTGATCTTCGTGAAGTTTGGGTTGATCTCCAGCTCGGTGATAGTGTCTAACAACTTCCCTAGGGGCCCAGACCATTTGTTGTTGCTGAATATCTTGCCATCCAGTGCAGTCATCAGGTTTTCTGTGACTCAGCTCCCCAGTGTGCAAGTTACAGACAATCCACACCAACTTCCTGCTAAGCTTGGCGTCCACATAATGCATTACTCCTCCCTCCCAGCCAGTATTCACATTAGTACTGTCACCTCTTATGGCCAAAAGGGTCTGGTCTGCTCCTCTCTCTCTTAGCCAGTTCACCAGATGATTAGCAATGACCTCAGCATGACTTCTCTCCTCTGCAGCTTCTTCTGGTACAAAATGCCACAAATATTGTAGTGTTCTTCCTTAATGAGGCCAGGAAACTGCCTGTCACTGCCCTCAGTTTCCATCATCACTTTGGTGTCATCTCTTTTCCCATCAAAGAAGATACAGGTGATGCCATTTTTCCTAATCTCTTCATCAAACTTCTTGACCAGCTCCTTAGTCAGTCTCTCCTGAGCCCTCCTCACCTTGTTGTGGTCAATCACCAGTGCTGTGTCAAACTCTGAGATAAGACCAGCATCAATCCAGGTAGCAGTGGCAATCTCTGCAGTCTCTTTGAGCCCAGTATGATGTCTCAAGCTAGCCAGAGCTATGTTGGTGATATCTTCAGTGTTGTATTTCTTCTTCTTAGCCACAGGCAAGGAAGAAATTGTCGCAGCCTCTGGCATGAAGTCTTCGTCCTCCTCTCTCCTCCCTGCCTCCTCCAACTCCATCTCCAGCAGTGACTCCTCCCTCAACTCCTCTTCTTTCTTGGCTGACTCCTCTGCCTTCCTCCTCCTCCTCTTCTCCTCGGCCTTCCTTCTCTGCTCCTGTCTCTGCAGCACTGCTTCCTGTCTCCTGGTCTCAGGGTGATCAGCTAGACCCATCTGGTGTGCCCCCATACTGCCCACCTTTTCCCTCTGACCTTTAATGAAGGCAAGCTCCTGCACTGGTATCTTCTGCTCGCTCCTGCAGCTGCAGTCAATATGAACCTCACTGTCGCAGACAGGATTGAACCCAAGCTCACTGCAGCTCCCGATCACACAGTGACAGGTCAGGATGTCCACCAATTTGTCCAGTTTCATCATGAACCAATCTTTGACCTCTAGCTTCACATTGCCAATGGACACCAAAAATGCCTCATCCCACAGTGCCTTCACTTTAGCCATGATCCTGACCTCAGTGTTGATTACAGATCCTGTGAATAGAGCGGTGGCCTTTCTCCACTGAGCCAGTAGCCCTGGAACAATGCCGTTGTTAATCAGGTCATTAAATGAGTAATTCCTCCTGTCTTCCTCACTCATCTCTCTCCTCAACAAACCATACCTCAGCAGATCTCTGGCTGTGGGCAGCTCAGCAGGGGGAAGTTCCCTCCCAGTCCCCACCAAATGACTTAGGTGACAACTTGATTTGCTTCGGGTTCTGATTTCTTTCTGACTCATCCTGTGGACCTGTGAACAAAAGAAATGTCAATGAAATTTGGATAGGCCTACTGATTATGATTACATAAAATTAAGTTAATTGAAATTCTTAATATCTTCCTATAAGCTCAGATAAAAGGTTGTGTTGTTATAGGTACAAGACTTAATTATTCAAAGTAATGACAATTTCATATATCTATCATATCAAAATATACAGAAAGTTTGGGTCACACATAACATTTCGAATAATTTGAATTACACAATATTTACATTACGAAGTAATGAAAATTGTAAAAAGGAGGGAAAACACATGCATTCACAATCAAACTCCAGCATTTGTGACTATTTGAAACTTAGAAACCATACTGCGCACCAAAAATAACCAAAGTTGACTACACATATCAATGGCACATTGATATATGATGCTCCAGTCATATTTAGGTTATATTTCAAACCTTTATGGTCAAATATAAGTAGGTAAATGGCTTTTTTAAACAACACTAAAGATATTTCTAAGTTTGCAAGATAATATGACATCATTTGAGCATTAGTAGTTTTTGAATTGTTGACTTTACTGAAATTGACACACCCTAATACATATATTATTCCTATCCTTTTATATTTCATGAATGGAAAATTAAAATCACCACAGAGAAAAATATTTGGGGTTGGAGAATATAGCTCTTTTACCGTTTCTGACCTCTGTAATGGAATCTGAGAATTTTGAAGTTGGCGAGTTCGGGGGTCTGTACATTACAATTAGTACCATATTTAATTTATCACCTTTTGCTGCTACACATTCAACGTAGCTGTTTGAAGTACTTATAGTCATTTCTGCCATATGCCTTTTGCGTATGTAAATAGCACATCCTCTATTACGTCTCACTGTTCTGTCAGCTCGGAGGATGTTATAGTTCCAATTTGTATTTCTTTTTTGTCAATACAGAACTCACAGTTCGCCTGGCAGTCCTTTAGATGGGTTTCCGTGAGGCATGCAAAGTCTGCTCCAGTTTCTTGCATGAGTCCTTTCAGGTATAAAACTTTGTCTGGGGAATGGTTTGATTTAAGGCCCTCAACGTTGGTTAGGATTATTTTTATTTTTTCTTTGTCATTTTTACATACATGTGGTTCCGATTCGTTTTCCAAAGGTGGTGCCTGTTTCGTTGCCTTGTGATTCCCCGAGAATTTTCCTCTCTTTATCTGTTTCGTTACCCGTTGTCCCGATATCGCATGTAATGTCTTTCTGTATGCCTTCTGTACGACTCTCGGATCCCTGTATTTGTCAGTTGGCTTTGTATTTGCTGGATGGTATTCAATATTTGAATTGTGTGGGCTGCATCTAAAAAATTAGTAGCCCTCTTTGTTGTTGGTTTTGTCTGCTCACCTGTCGGATTCCTTTGAGGGTGGTGGTCACGGCATTTTTGTCCGTATTTGCACCTCCCATATCTTGCATTGGTGTTGCAGACAGTAAGATGGTGGAAGTTGCACTTTTTTTAAATTTGCAATATCTTCTTGTGTAATGTGTGTTTCATAACGTGGGATGTGCATATATGCATTGCTCTTCCCGATATCTGCAATACCCTTCTGCGTAGTATTTACAGATGGTATTTTCTACGCTTCTATTTTTTATTTGATTATTTTCTATGTTTTTAATTTTGATATTATCATTATTTTTCTTCTGCTGTTTATTTCCTCTGTTTCTCGTTTTTATCTTTTTATCATTTTCCTCGTTGGGCAGTTTTATTACATCGCAACTTTTACTCATCTCTTTTCTTTCTTTAATGTCTTCATTCCGTGTTATATTTTTATTTGTTATATTTTACTTACATATAGTGTGTATATGTATATATATATATATATATATATATATATATATATATATATATATATGTGTGTGTGTGTACGTGTGTGTGTATTAGTGATGGGACGATTGTCATATTTCATACAATCGCTGTTGCGATTGCGATTGCGATTGTCAGAATTTGAAAAGCGCGCGATTGCGATTGCGATGTTTTAGCTTTAGCCTCACATAACGCTCATCTATGCTTTATATATACCTAAACGCGTTACCTACCTCAGTCAGGGAGTTAAGTATTGATGTAGCTCCTGCTTCAGTCTGTGAGGAAAGTCCAGTTTCAACCAATGGCTTCACCAACTCCATCCGTGTTTTTTTGATACTGGTACTGAATCCTTCATTCCAATTTTACATAGAGCAAATAAAGAGGTGTACTTATTGTTATTATTAAACCAATTTTTTATTCTGTTTTCAACTAATTCGCAACCCGTTTTCATTTCTGTTTTTGACTTATTTATTATTTATTTATTATTCCGTATTGTTGTTAGCTAAACTTTCCTTTAAGTACGCAAGAGCAGCTTTCATAGCAACTTTTGTAGAGATTTAAATCTTTTGTTCACAATCGCAACAAACGCACTCAATAAATGCGATTGCAATTGCGATTGCGATTGTAAAAAATGTGCGATTGTATCGCGATTGCGATTGCGATTGCGATGCATCGTCCCATCACTAGTGTATAGTAAGTACTCAAGAATTCTTTCGACCGTTTCATTATGTGCAGTACTTGAAACTGAGAAACTATTATTGAGTGGATGGTTATTGCTTTCGCAATGTTCACGGATTGAGCATTTAACTAGTCTGCTTAACGGTAAAGAAGTAGGGCTACTAATGTCACGATGCTCATCGACCCGTGCCTCATGTTAGGGCACGGAGCTGCCAACATATACGACGTAACAGGCACAATTAAAAGAGCAGACTAGGTTGGAAATTGGTCAATATGAAAAAGATGCTTGAATTAAGGAAAGTGTCATTCACATATCTATCATTGAAAAATGGTTTGAAGGAGGTCGGACAATCATGAAGCCAGTGAGTTTCATGAAAACAAAAAAGGGTACAGCAATACCCCGGTTATCGCAAAGGATGCGTTCCTACAAGTCATTGCGAATAACGAATTTGCGAATATCGGGGCAATTTTCCAAAAAGAATCAATGTACTTAGGGGTAATGCGTTCTCCTACATACTACAATATAACTACAATGAGTGTAAAACAGTTAAACTAATATTTACCTTTGCTGTGAGTGTCAATGGCGTAACGGAGCTGGCATAAAGAGAAGGAGAGGGTGACGAGTTACTGGGTGAAGAGCGGCCAGGGCCATCGGCCTGCCCACTCGAGACGGCACTGACACTGCTGCTGTAGAAACGAGGACTAAAAAGCCTATGGAACGCGGACTTGGAGGTTGAAGAAGCTGGAGTAGCAGCTACATCAGGAGAAGGGAGGATTTGGTCTGGAAACGGTTGGCGAGCCATCTTCCTCTTCTCCTCCAGAAGCTCATAGTAGGCTCGAATGTCGTTCTTGACGTTGCGGATGACAGTGGTGCTCCTCTCTACATTCGGGTCAACGTCCAACGCCATGTCCAGTGCCATCTCGAATGAAGAAAGAAGCTTCCTCAGAACTGGAACGGTGAGGGTTTTGAGAGGAGGACTCTCGGCCTGCTCCTCTTCTTCGTCCACTGGTAGATGCTGCTCAACTCAATCAAGTCACTTTGCGAATAAGCGGGGTGTGCTTTGCGAATATCGAATATGGTGTTTAAATATCAATTGCGAATAAGCGGGGTTGCGAATATCGAGATTGCGAATAGCGAGGTATTACTGTATTTGCAAAGGTGGATCCCAAAGAAAAACTCATAGCTACTCAATCTCTCTGTTTATAGAGATTTTATTAAACATGAAGGTAGTGTCTTTTAATGGGTAAGATGAGTAACGAATTAAAATCGTTTTTAATTGAATTGGTCCACTTTGGAATCACCATTTGGAAATACTGCAAAGTAATGAAGCAGATATCAATGGTTTGTTGTAGCGGAACATTCGTAAACAAGGATTCTACATCGAAACTGGCCAAAAGTAGTTTATCAACATTAGGAAATTTAGTAATCTCTTGACCAAAGTTAAAAGAATTTAAAAAGTTAAATTGTTAATTGTCGATTTAGAAGGAAAGAAAAAAAAGAACTTGGCCAAATAAAGACCGAGAACCGAACCAGAAATGTACAGTGTATTATATGTGCACTTATTAAAACAGTATTTTTGAGTACAGGTCAATCAGCATCGTGGCATTAGTAGCCGTACTTCTTTACCATTAAGGAGACCACCTAAATCCTCAATCTGTGAAAATTGTGAAAGCAATAACCAACCATTCAATAATAATTTCTTAGTTTAAACCAGAGCCCATAATGAAACAAACATAAGAATTCTGGAAACCTTATATATACACAGTAGTAGTATATATATATATATATATATATATAGACGAGGGCCACTCAATATATTTTGCTTTTTTTCCTTTCCAAGTTTCCTTGTAAGTTCCAGAAATTTTGTACACAAGGAGTTACATACCTTTTTTACAAATTTTTATTTTTCCACATAGTCTCCATCCTTTTTTACGGCTTTCCTCCACCTCGAAACAAGGGCCTTTATTCCTTGCTGGTAAAAGTCCGCTGGGTTCCGCTGGAGCCACCTCTTCCTCCTCAATAACCTCATCGTCACTGAAACTTTCTTCCACGAATAGCATCCTTCATTGGCCCAAACAAATGGAAGTCTGAAGGTGCCAGATCCGGGCTGTATGGAGGGTAGGGTAACACAGTCAAGCGCATTTTGTGATGGCCTCTCTTGTTTGGAAACTGCTTTGTGGTCTTACGTTATCGTGCAAAAGAAGGATGTCTTCCAGTTTTCTCTCCGGTCGAACTCGCTTTATACGTCTCTGGAGTCTCTGTAGGGTAGCAATATATGCCTCTGAGTTGATTATTTGTGCTTTCTTCATAATGTCCACCAGAATCACCTCTTTCATGTCCCAGAAGATGGTGGCCATAACATTTCGTGCAGAGGGAGCCATTTCGAACTTTTTCTTGCTTGGGGAGTCTGCGTGATGCCACTCCATGGATTGGCATTTTGTTTCAGGTTCAAAGTGGTGTACCCAAGTCTCATCCCAAGTCACAATTCGTGAAAGGAAGTCATCCCCTTCTGTCTCGTATCGAACCAACGACTCAGAAGCAATTTCTTTTCTTTGGGCTTTGTCATCTTCAGTTAGTTCACGAGGAACAAACCGTGAACACACTTTTGAGTATCCCAGTTGCTGAATTATCGTATTCACACTTCCTTCACTAATTCCTAGCTCCAGTGATAGCTCCTTGTATGTGACCCGCCGATTTTATCGAATGATGCTGTTAGCACGTTGCACAGTGTGAGATGTGACAGCCGATGCCGGGTGACCGCTGCGTGGCTCATCATCGAGGCTGGCTCTCCCTCTCTCCGACGATCTCACACATTTAGACCAGCGTCCAACTGTGCTTCGATCAACAACAGCATCTCCGTAAACGTTTTGTAGACGTTTGTGAATATTTCAACTGTTTCCTTCTCTCGATAACAGCTCTCTGTTTACGACGCACATCACTGTCAGACGCCATTTTCGAAACTGCGTTAACCATCGGTTTTATACAAGGGCGTTTAAAAGCGGTTTTATACAAGGAGGGGAGGTTCAAACTGGAAAAATCCGGTTATATGAATCGCAGAAAGTTCAAACTTACGGCCCAAAAGACATTTCAGCCCCATGGCATATTATTTAGCTAAGAAAAATGGGTGGGGGCAAAATATATTTAGTGCCCCTAGTATATACTGTGTATATATATATAAACAAAAGCCGGAACTGAATGACTATGACTGTACGTACAAATTAAACATAGTAATTTAATATTATATATATATATATATATATATATATATATATAAAACCTTTTGTTTGGTTCCGCCGAATTGTTCATCTGACGAAAGTCAAGCTTTTCACTCCACCTTAGACGGACAGTTTAACGTGGAATCCAATCCACCCCACCAAAAGCCCAGCGACTTAACCACTAGGCCACCCAGGGTACCCATTTATCTAACAACCACTTTCTTTATTGTGTGGAAGGATGAACAGCTGGGTTTGCTGCGCGCCGGCTGCCGTCACCGGGTCTCGATCCCTGGGCCGATGGATTCGTAGTCAGCGACGCTAACCACTACACCACCGAGGCGCCCAATATATATAGCGGGTGGGCCAAAAAAAACTATTACCCAACTTTTGAAAAAATATTTTCGTTCACCCTCTATACTGATCTTACTGCTGAGACCGTATGTTGTACCCATACTTTTACTCTTTCAAGCGCTGGCTTTGAATCTATATTCAACGCCCCAGGAGTAGAGGTGGAGGGAGGTATCAGAATATGGTGATCAATTGAAAGGCGGTCAAAGTCAGCAACTGATACTTTCAGACGACAGTCAGTTTCTCCATAAATAATTAATTTTCCTAATTTTTGCACAAAATAATTAATTTATTTCCTTTTTCATTTCAGACCATCATTCTGCTATAGTTGGTGAACAAGTTATAACAATGAAATATTCTTTGGAAGATGAAGCAATGATATTGAACCTGCGTAAGGAGAAACACTGGGCGTGCAAAATAAATGAAGAAAGAGTTTCCAAATAAACAATGGACGATACCTGGACTTCAATATCTCATAAAGAAAATCAATATCACAGGGTCGACCAAACGAAAAGAAGGAAGTGGAAGGCCAAAAACATCACGTACTGAGGCTGAGGGAAATATTGACGCGGTTTCATCCATGATATGCAGTCAAGAAGAACGGCCCAACACCCATAAGTCCGTTTGAGAAATTTTAAAAACTACTGGTATTTCTCGCTCTAGTGTTCGTTGTATAGTAAAAGATGATCTGGGTCTTAAATGCTTAAAAAGAGTCGAAATTCATAAGCTCTCTGCATCAAATAAGCAAGCAAGAAGTTGAAAAATGTCGTGTTCTGTTAGATCGATTCCCAGACAGAGAAGTGTCGAAAATATGGCTCAGCGACGAGAAGACCTTTACGGTTGCTTCAACAATAAACACACAAAATGACCGAGTTTATGGGAGACAGGACAAAAAATCTATCAATCTAGATCGACTTTGCAGGGAACGTCCGCACTTTTCTCAAAAAGTCATGGTTTCCATCTTTATTTCAAAGTTAGGGAAGTCATGGATTGTTTTTGTTGATCAAAATGCCAAAATCACTGCTGCTTATGACCAAGAAAAAATCCTTGAAGCGGTAGATCAATAGCGAGCAAGGTTGCAAGCGTGCATTGATAATGGAGGAGGGCACATTCCGCATAATCTTGGACTCAATTAGGAAACTGTATAGAAAGAGAAAGTTTTTCTATCCGTGTCTGAAAAACAGCGAATTACAAAATAATGGTTACAGTTAGCAAAAATCCAACTTCACCAAGAGATAGACCATGAAATTCTATACAGGACACATATATTGATTGTACAAGGTACAGGTTGATTTGCTAAAGGTAAAATTATATTGTTCAAAATCAGGGTAATAGTTTTTTGGCCCACCCTATATATTATATATATATATATACTAGGGGCACTCAATATATTTTGCCCCACCCTTTTAACTTAGCTAAATAATAGGCCATGGGGCTGAGGTGTCTTTTAGGCCGTAAGTTTGAACTTTCTGTGCTTCACATAACCGGATTTTTCCAGTTTGAACCACCCCTCACCCCTCCTTGTATAAAACCGCTTTTAAACGCCCTTGTATAAAACCGATGGGTAACGCAGTTTCGAAAATGGCGTCTGACAGTGATGTGCGTCGTAAACAGAGAGCTGTTATCGAGAGAAGGAAACAGTTGAAAATATTCACAAACGTCTACAAAACGTTTACGGAGATGCTGTGGTTAATCGAAGCACAGTTGGATGGACGTGGTCTAAATGTATGAGATCATCGGAGAGAGGGAGAGCCAGCCTCGATGATGAGCCACGCAGCGGTCGCCCGGCATCGGCTGTCACATCTCACACTGTGCAACGTGTTAACAGCATCATTCGATAAAATCGGTGCGTCACATACAAGGAGCTATCACTGGAGCTAGAAATTAGTGAAGGAAGTGTGAATACGATAATTCAGCAACTGGGATACTCAAAAGTGTGTTCACGGTTTGTTCCTCGCCAAATGACTGAAGATCACAAAGCCCAAAGAAAAGAAATTGCTCGTGAGTCGTTGGTTCGATACGAGACAGAAGGGGATGACTTCCTTTCACGAATTATGACGGGATGAGACTTGGGTACACCACTTTGAACCTGAAACAAAATGCCAATCCATGGAGTGGCATCACGCAGACTCCCCACGCAAAAAAAAGTTCAAAATGGCTCCCTCTGCAAGAAAGGTTATGGCCACCATCTTCTGGGACATGAAAGGGGTGATTCTGTAGGAAATTATGAAGAAAGCACAAATATTCAACTCGGAGGCATATATTGCTACCCTACAGAGACCCCAGAGACGTATAAAGCGAGTTCGACCGGAGACAAAACTGGAAGACATCCTTCTTTACACGATAACGCAAGACCACAAAGCAGTTTCCAAACAAGAGAGGCCATCACAAAAATGCGCTTGACTGTGTTACCCCACCCTCCATACATCCCGGATCTGGCACCTTCAGACTTCCATTTGTTTGGGCCAATGAAGGATGCTATTCGTGGAAGAAAGTTTCAGAGTGACGATGAGGTTATTGAAGAGGTTAAGAGGTGGCTCCAGCGGAACCCAGCGGACTTTTACCAGCAAGGAATAAAGGCCCTTGTTTCGAGATGGAGGAAAGCCGTAAAAAAGGATGGAGACTATGTGGAAAAATAAAAATTTGTAAAAAAGGTATGTAACTCCTTGTGTACAAAATTTCTGGAACTTACAAGGAAACTTGGAAAGAAAAAAAAGGTGGGGCAAAATATATTGAGTGGCCCTCGTCTATATATATATATATATATATATACACACCTTTGGTAACCTTTGGTTAGCTTCCGCCCGAATTGTTCATTCTGACGAAGGGCAAGCTTTTTACTCCACCTTAGACCTACAGTTTAACGTGGAATCCGAACCACGCCCCATCAGCAGCCCAGCGTCTTAACCACTAGGCCACCTAGGGTACCCATTTATCTACCAATCACTTTCTTTTATTGTGTGGAAGGATGAACAGCTGCGTTTTGCTGCGCGCCGGCTGCCGTCGGGTCTCGAACCCGGGGCTGATAGATTCGTAGTCAGCGACGCTAACCACTATACCACCGAGGCGCAGTATATATATATACACACACATATATACGCTGTGTGTATATATATATATATATATACTACACCACCGTGGCGTACAATATATATATATATATATATATATATATATATATATATATATATATATATATATATATATATATTGTAATTTTTGTATTGTAATTTTTTGTGAATATCATATTTAATATACATGAATTTGAGACTGTAGTTGGCATTGTAATTTTACAAGGACCTGAAATTTTAATGAAAAATTTTGTTGTTGTTTATATTATTGAAGAAAGGAAATACTTTCAACATAAGGAAAATAATTACTTTAAATATTGGTATTCAATTTATGAAACTAAAATGAAATTATTTGATCATTTTACCGAGTAATAAAAGTATTTAACATAATTTTAGCTCTGGTGTATGGGTAAGAAATTGTAGTGCTCTACATTGTAGAGTGAGCTAAGGAAAAGCGGTAAAATCCTATTTTAATACGATAAATTAAGTTTAAAAAACGATGTTGTTTAATGATATTATGTATACTATCAAAATAGTACATCCGGTTTAATTAGGGAAACTAAACATTTTTGGAATAATTTTTTAATTTACTCTATTAATCTAGGTTTGGGATTTAATTTATTGACTGCCCGGTTAGGTCAACTGTACGCCCTTGACGATCGGTTAGGTTATGTCGTGATATTTTCGTTTAAACTAACGATAATGGGGTGGGGGGGGTAATTGGTGAGAGGAGTGGGGCTAATGGGGGAGAGTGGTGGGGGTAATGGGGGAGAGAGAGTTATGCAACAATGGGGTGGGGATTAGCCCCCAAGTTGCATAAAGAGGGGTGAGGGTGTTTCTGGGGGAGAGGGAGAATGACCTCCCCCAAAGCGGTAACCCTAACGTACCCTCACCATAGGCGAGTTTGTGAAGCACAAGTCCCGCCCGTAGGGCAGGGAGCCGAAAGCTCTACTTGTATATATTTATAAAGTAACTACAAACTGAAAAAGAAGAGGCATTGCTTTCGTACCGACCCACGTATATATATATATATATATATATATATATACTGTACATATACACCGAGTATAACAAAGGTAAGAGGGGATTCCCCATTGGTAATCTAAACGACATACTGTAAAATTAACTACAAACTGAAATTTATCATACATCCTTTAACGGACAATTTAATTAATTCAGTAAGAGACCTTGAAATCGCTCCTTATTTTTTCTGCACGTGTGCATCATTAATTATTTTCGCGCGTTTAATTATGAAATTTAATTTTGATAATATAATAGTTTAAATTCATACTTAATTTATTAATTGACTTTCGATTTTTGGTTAGTTATAAATATTAGATATTCGATAATATTAGATATTAGATATTAGATAATATTATTTTGTAATTATAATTTTTTTTACATACACTTCTCTTTTTGGTTCAGTTTTTGTCACACAACTGCGTGTTACCAGGACAACCATATATACCTGCACAACCAAAACAACACCAGAGGCGCCAACATAGCCACACAACTAAACAGCCTCTTCATTCTTAACAATACAGAAGAACATACACACATACCACATCAAGCAGGATACTCAAACTCCTCCCCAGACATAACGTTCTGTTCCCCCTCACTAGCAACACATACACAATGGAGAACAGAAAAACAACTGTCATCAGACCACCTGCCCATCATCATTACAACACATTCTACACTCTGCCCCAACAGCCTTAGGCACACTTACAGAAATTACAAGAAAGCTGATTGGGAACAGTTCAAAATACAGACTGAGGAACAATTCACCACATTAAACAGCACACCCATCATAAACATCGATACAACACTCAAGACATTTAATCAGATTATCAATAATGCAAACAAATACATACCCAAGGGCAACATTAGGAAATACAACCCAAATTACACTAGAGAAATAGCCCACCTCATAAGGCAACGTAACAACCTCAAATATAACACACAAACACCACACACAGAAGCCATAAAACAGCAGATACAACAGCTCAACACAGAAATAAACAACAAACTCAAAGAAAAACAAACAGAAACATTCAGGGAATTCATAACAACACTAAACCACTCCACAGATACATCCAGGCTATACAAGACTATAAACAGCATTACCCACTCTAACAGCGGCATTCACACCTCACACGCGGCTATCTGTCGCAGCCAAAATAATATCCCAACATACACACAACAAGCTAACATTCTAGTTAATCACTACGCAAAGATAAGTCACTTAAACAGAGACAACAACCAGAAACATGCAGACAGACAAACAGCCAGACACAAGAAAACCTACAGACTCGACATGACCATTACACCCTTCAATACAGACCAGACCACCAAGATCATCAAAAACATTAAGAATTCGAAGGCTACTGGACCAGACAACATATCTAACATACACCTTAAACACTTGGGCCCACAAGGAATATTAGCTCTCACAAATATCAGCACATATTCATACCAACACTGTATTATTCCTGACATATGGAAACAAGGTAAAATTATTACACTACTCAAACCAAACAAAAATCCAACAGAACCAGCTTCCTATAGACCCATTACTTTACTATGCACACCTTCCAAAGTAACAGAAAGACTAATCTTACAAATCACCAACCCACACATACCACTATCGCCTACTCAACATGGATTCAGACCTCACCACTCAACCACGACATTACTCACTAACCTCACGCAGCACATCATGGATGGCATCAACTCCAGAAGACCAGCTCAACGTACACTATTAGCAACAATAGACATTAGTAAAGCATTTGATGCTATCCCACGCTTCCCTCTCATAAACAAAATACTCAACACAAACATGCACAATAACACCAAAAGGTGGCTGAGCAACTATCTCTCAGGAAGATACTCACATGTCACATTTAATGGCAAGTCATCCAAAAACAAGCTTTTTCCGAACGGGGTCCCTCAAGGCTCTGTTCTCTCACCAACACTCTTCAACTTATACATGCATGACATTCCAACACCCATAGATAACAAGCTTACCTTATCATCATATGCAGATGATATCACTCTAACATCCACCCACAACAACATCGACACCGCTACAAATAACCTACAAACATACATAAACAGTATACAAGACTGGCTCACACACAATAGACTCAAAGTAGCGCCCACAAAATCAACCATCACCTTGCTTACAAGCAACACAAAAGAACACCAGGTAATTCCACAGCTTACACTAAACAACACCAACATTCCACACACTCACAGAACCAAAATACTTGGTGTCACATACAACACATCATTATCTTTTGCAAACCACATTCAGGACATTAAAACCAAATGTACGTCAAGACTTAACACGCTTAGGGTACTAACAGGCACAAACTTTGGACACCAGCAGGAAACAACATCACTCATATACAAACAATATATTCGCTCAGTTATGGACTATGCTAGCCCATGCTGGGCACCCATTATCTCAAACACACACATAAACACCTTACAAACAATACAAAACAACGCACTTCGTATCATTACAGGATGCACTCAAACAACACCAATAGAACACCTGCACACAGAAACAAAAATACTAAAAGTTAGGGAACATTTAGACATGAGGGGAACACAATTCATGGCAGCAGCGACAACTAACCCACAACACCCTTGCCACTACATGTACAATCATGCACCAACACCTCGCACCATTAAGGTAACACCAGAGAGATATTATAACGAAATACTCCATTCCATACCACGCCCCACAGACATCACACAGTACAGAAAACACATACACACACATCTAACCCACAAAGCACTGACACGACTCGGTCCGAATGCGGTCCTAGGTGCGAAGCCGCCACCCATTAACAGGTCAGAGATCAGCCTGAGCAGATCGGATCGAGTTAACTTAGCACGATTCCGATGTGGACATCACCCAAACTTACGGACATATAAACACAGACTAGACAACTCCATAGACGACACCTGCCACCTGTGCCAAGACACACCACAAACAATTGAACACATTATGACGGACTGTACCGCTCTAGCACAACAACGAACACAACACAACATCACTAGTGCGCTGAACCTCTGGTCCACTCCGGAGAGGGCGATCGGTTACCTGCGTGCCGCCGGCTTGCTCGATCAGGGTGGGCTGATCGGCTAAACAACAACAACAACAACCAGGATGCGGGACGGGGACCCAACTCGTCTTGCAGCCCACCAACCACTTTTCCCAATCACCACCCTTTGGAAAGTAGTGTGCTTATGACATTGTTATGTATTGTAGCATGAATAATTAATTATACAAATACACAACAGACATTGCCAGTTACATTAAAGATCAAGTGAAAGCTGCACAAGGTTCAGTATTTGAACTGAATGAGGGGCAAATTGTGCTTCAAAAATAGCAATTTAGTAAATAGTACACATCCACAATATCCGCATTCCGCAGGTGCGAATGTGGCTGTGACATACATCACTAATATATACATATACACACACATATATATATATATATATATATATATATATATATATATATATATATATATATATATATAACTGCAATGACCACGCAGTATATAAATGAATAGAAACGACGTAAATAAGGAGCGTCTCTGCACACGGGGAAGAGAAATAACGAATAAATGAAAAATGAGGCGAACCGCCCGGGAATCGAACCCAGGGCCTTCCAATTCCAACCGGCAATTGGAAGGCCCTAGGTTCGATTCCCGGGCGGTTCGCCTCATTTTTCATTTATTCGTTATTTCTCTTCCCCGTGTGCAGAGACGCTCCTTATTTACGTCGTTTCTATTCATATATATATATATATATATATATATATATATATATATATATATATATATATATATATACCGGATGGTTACGAAGTCTTTGTACAAATTTCAACCTTAATATCTTTCGATTGACATTTGATGGCAACAAACTGTAAACGGCATATAAAAGCATAATTATTAAAGTTTTTAACACACTAAAATACTAATTTTGGGGCTTCAACATAACCGCCATCTTTCGCGATACATCGTTCAATACGATTTTTCGAATGTTTTAAAACATTGTTGAGTTGATGCTGAGTGATTTTATGAACTGCATTTGTGATCCTGGGCATCTTCATCCAAAGGATGTGATTTTGACAGGTAAGTAACACTTTTAACGTGGCCCCTCTTAAAAGTAGAATAATGACGACCAAAGAGTTTGTCCACCTTTACCGATCCATCTAACCGGAGGACTCCATCAATAGAACTGTCGCACATTCATCGTGACAGAGAGCACCATCTTGCTAAAAGAAGGTGATATCTGAAAGATTTAGGCAACTTAGATTCCCTGCCACTATGTTTTGAATGTGCGATAATTTTTCAAAGCAGTCCTCTCATCCAAGTAGATTGGTAGAATGGATCAACTGCTTGGACACCTCGTTCACTGGGTGACCGGTAATTTCACTCCCGTTGAATTCACTCCAGAAAATTGACTCCCAGTAATTTCACTTCCAGGTAATTTCACTTCCCAGTAGTTTTAAATTAAAGTAGTTTAAATTTTAAAAATGCTCGGTTTTAGGTAAGGTTAGGTTAGGTTAGGTTTAGATTTACGTTATGTTAGGATAGATTTGCGTTAGGTTAGGTAAGGTTAGGTTAGGTTAGGTTACAATAAAGAAACAAGTGTGTTGTTACCATTTCCTAAATCCCTGAATCGCAGAAAAGGAAAACAGCCTGGCACAAAAGAATTTATCTACTTATGTCAGGACAATAAACTTGATTTTTAATGGACAAACATGCACACGGATATTAAGATACTCTGTTTTTCAAATAAAATACATGTTTAATGGTGATTATGGATCAATAAAACGAAAGTAAAGGTTGAGGCTTTGGGGCTTAAACCATTAAACCTTCATATGGAAACCAAAAAAATATATCTATCTATATATCTATACAGTATATCTATATATTTATATATCTATATATATCTATATATCTAGCTATCTATAAATTGGCGCAGGGAGTGATTTTACAAGGAATAAATTACATGGAGACTGAATTTACCGGGAGTGAATTTACCAGGAGCAAAAATACCGGAAGCCAATTTACCGGGAGTGAATTCTCCTACAACCGTTCACTTGACCTATCTGCATTCGACTACTTTTAAATGTTGTTTACCCATCAAAACCACATTCTTTGGGTAAATTTAGAGCTAGGATTGGCTCGGTGACAAGGTTCACCATCAACCTTCTGCAAACTAGAGTCGTGATGTCAGTAGCAAGTCTTCTCGAAGAATAGGGAGGTGTCATTTCGTATCCATCGCTGCCCCTTGATGTGGAATATGTAGGAATCCCGTTTCCTAGACTGGTAACTGTCTCGGGATGCTTCGTCATGTGAGGCGAACAATCTTGGTTGAAACTCTGAATGCTCGCCTTTTCTTCTGCGGACAAGGCGTCCTCCTTTTTAGCCGAAGCCGTTGAAGAGAGATTCGTCCGAGAAAATCACTTTACATCAATCCAGTCCTAATATTTATGACAAAATTCGAGACGGTCCTGGATGTTGTTTCGACTAAGAAGAGGTTTCTTTGCAGGCTTGCGTGATGAAAAGCCATTCTCCTCTAATCGCATTTCTGACTGTGCGTGCTGATGCTTACACTCTTGCTTCTTAAAATCTTGAAAGTCTCTCTGCAGGTGCAAACATCTAGTCGTTCTTTTGCGCAGAGTAGATCAACACAGAGAGCAATCGTGGCATTTTGAGCTGATTCATGGCAATCCTGGCCGTGCTCTTGCTTCATAACTACCTTTCTTTTGTCATCCTTTTATGTTCCTGGAGGCAGTGATATGACTGGCGTAACCTCTGGCAGCAATATGACATCTGCTTTGGCCTTCCTGATGAAGGGCAATGATGGCTGACCGAGTTTCTAGCGATGTCTTTGGGACTATTCTGCTTCGTCTGAAGAAAAGGATTAATTAATCAGTTTGCTTCTTTAACCTATCCTGCAAGACTTAAGTCGAGACAAAACTTGCAGGTTACATTAATTTCATTATCTATCAGTCAATAGAATTAGTTTTGTGTATTACGTATTATTAAAAACTGGAATGTTAGACGTGACTCACTACAGAGAAGAACCTGAAGTTTAGCTGAAACAGAATTCTTGTGCAGTTCTCATGCGGTTCAGGCACGGTGTGAGCACCCTCACAAATCAGTCAATGAATACAAGCTAATGCTTGTTTCGGGAAATAGCAAATCGAAAATTTGAGGTAAATGAGAGGTGTATATTTTCGTCTCGAGCTTGTATCTGTGGGTGGAAGTTGTGGGGTGGGGGTGACCAGCATGTACTATTTATGCAATGAAAAGTTTCAGTTTATTTTAGCTATCTTTATTTCTCTTTTGACATTAATCTTTTTTCATCTTGTCTTATTCATTGCACTTGTCCTTGTAGACAAGCATTTCCTTTAAACTATACACTGCACTGTATATACTGTATATGCTTCAATGTGAGAAGTACAGTAATTTCAGTCTATTACCTCACTCACCGACCGACTCAGAAATCATGCCGCCCTCGGCGGCTCGATCTCCTGACCTAACAGGAGTTACAACAGGAGTAACCTAACATGAGTAACCTCACAGGAGTACCTAACAGGAGTAACAGCAGTTACAAAAATAACCCGTCATGATAATAAAAACACACTCTAATGTCTACAGCATTCCCTGTAAAAGTTGTGATTTAGTATACGTAGACGAAACTGGAAGAAATATTGAAACACCTATTAAAGAACATAAATATGCCTTCAGAAGTTGTAATACTAATAATGCAATTTTTTATCACGGCAGCCAAAATGATCAAGTAAGTTACTTTATAAATGCAATAATTATGTCAAACAAAAAATAATAGAATCTGTATGGATAGAACAAGTGGATAATTTTAATTTGTGCGAAGCTGGACCCTCTAATGAGATTCTTGGTCCAAAAATCCCTTACGGCGTCGGGTGAACGAGTTCTAACCTAAGTGTGAATTTCTTAAAGGTCTCTGGATTGTTTCCTTACTCGCTTTTGGTTCATTCGTTTTTCGGTAAAATGTAAATCGAATAATAAACGTAATAAATGTGGAAATAAATGTAAATGCAATATAATAAATGTAATAATAAAGGTAATAAAATAAATGTAATAATAAATGTAAAAGTAATAATAATAAATGTTATAAACGTAACTGTAATAATAAATGCAATAATAAATGCAGTAATTATGTCAAAACAATAGAATCTGTATGTATAGAACAAGAAGATAGTTTTAATTTGTGCGAATGTACTTATAAGCGGGACCCTTTAATAAAATGCCCTTCCGGTGTCGGGAGAACGGGATCTAACCTAGGTGCGAATTTCTTAATGGTCTCTGGATTGTTTCCTTCTCGCCTTTTTCATTCGTTTTTCGGTTTATAATTTCTGTAATAATAAACAACAGTGTAATAATCAATGTAATAATAAATTTATAATTTCTGTAGTGAAGTAATAATGCAATAATAAATGTAATAAATGTAATAATAAATGTAATAATTATGTCAAAAATAATAGAATCTGTATGTATAGAACAAGAAGATAATTTTAATTTGTGCGAAGGTACTTATAAGAGGGACCCTTTGATAAAATGTCCTTCCGGTGTCGGAAGAACGGGATCTCTCCTCTGTGCGAATTTCTCAATGGTCCCTGAACTGTTTTCCCTCTTGTTTTTGGTTCATTCGTTTTTCTGTATCCACCCGAAGAGGATACCAGTGGGCATCGAAACTGTTGTGGAAATAAACTCTGTCTACTAGAGTGGGTTTTTATTATCGTATTTTGACCTTCACGTAGAAAAGTGAAGTTTTTTGCATTTATAACCCCTGTCATGCTCCAAAATGTGTTCCGCAATGCTGCTGACAGATTCGAACTTTGTAGAGATGCTGATGGTGCTTATGTAGAATGATATGCTTAAGTATTCATTAAATGTATGCCTTCTATTATATTGTTATTGAATTTTGCCCACTTTGCTAAACATATGCCGCCGGCGAATGTATATCGCATATTGCGATTGCGCTGCAGATTATTGACGCTTTCGCCCGAGCTAGTAACCCGTAATCACTGATCTTTATATTGCAATTCATCATTTTTGTATTTTTTTTTTGCAATTTTGCGATTTTTTAATGGAATTTTCACTTCTTCACTAATGACCGACCTACATTTTCATTTTTCCTAACCACAACGCCCATGCTCGTAACCGAGGCAAGGGGCCCCGGTTACAAATGTGCCGCTTGCCCCGCGCAACCTGAATCCACCCCTGCTTGGTGATCGCTGTTCGAACCGCTTTAAACGTATAATGTGGGCTGAAAACGTTATTCGGACTTTCAATATTTTGGAATTTTTTTTCCTCTTACTGCAGTCTTATGTAATCTGAATATAAAAACTTATATATATATATATATATATATATATATATATATATATATATATATATGAAAATAACAACGTAGGAAAAAGGAAACACAGAATGCTGCTCAACCGCTTTCGTTTAATGACATCCTCAGGAACATTGAAATAAATAACAAGTTCGAGACTATATATAGGTCACAAAAAATAAATAAATAAAACAAAATTTGAAGGAGGAGCATACAAATTTATAAAGAAAAACTGCCAGAGTTTTAGCACTTTCCCTTCTTGTCTAAATCCGTTTTGAACGAATTCAAAACAACAGGATCAAGCGAAAAAGGCCCTGGCTAATGTTGAAATTATTTGTAAGTTGAATAATGGCAGACTGAAGAATATTTCCATTAACAATGTTGCTTGAGTGAAACAAAATTAAAGTATTATTTACTGGACGACTGTCCGGTTCTAACGGAATATTGATGCTGCTTTACACGCGTGTGCAAATCCTTTCCCGTCTGTCCACTGTAAAAGGAATCACATTGTTTGCAATCAATTTTATAAATAATGCCTACGGACTTTTACTCCAGACATGACACCCCTATCAAGAAAGCCATATTTTCTTCAATGTTTCTCCGCGCTCTTAAGATCGCCAATCGGAAATATATGGATGCCGAATTAGAAAAAAATCAACAGTATTGGAAGTGATTTGGGTTACCCACCTGCATTTTTAGAATCTTGTCTTAACAACCCTCGCACTTTGTCGAAGAATATTTTAGTATTTCCATTTTTCCCAATCTTTTTAGGTATTGCTAACAGCGCCGGCTCTTCCATTACGCAGATCACGCAGTGTGCGTGGGGCCCCGCGAGGCGGGAGAGCCCCCAGCGAGCAGTATAAAAAAAATAACTAATGAATGATTGACAGAAATTTTAAAAATGGGCCAAATTTTGATTTTCTTAAACTCTCCCAGCGCCATTCATTTTATTTCCATATAAAATCTCGCAATTTTTGTTGTTAAAATCATAAAAATTGAAATATAAACAAACGCCTAATGTGTGCCATCAGATCTGCCATCTCAGAAGATGACTACACTGGAATTGCTGACTTACATACACGAGAAGCAGCCGACAGAGTTATATCCAAACCTACAGATTGCTCTCAGAATTGCAGTCACTCTTCCAGTGACCGTAGCCACAGCTGAAAGGAGCTTCTCGAAGTTGAAGCTAGTTAAAACGTACCTCAGGTCAACATTGGCACAAGAACATCTGAGTAGGCTTGCCATCATGGGCATCACTCGGGAGGTAGGCCGGAAGCTGTCCTATGGTGATATTATTGATGAATTTGCAATAAAAAAAGCCAGGAGAGAAAGGTTTTGAATGTATGTGAGATATATCTATCTAAATAACCTTATTAGATTTTTGTATATTTAATTGTATATAAACCATTTTATTGTGCGAAATATATATATATATATATATATATATATATATATATATATATATATATATATATATTAGGGGCCCCCAAAAGAATGCAGCTGGCACTGATTGCTAATGTACTTAAACTTTTGAATACTAATGGAGTATTTTCATATGACACAATTGTGAAAAATATCATACTGTAGTAAAAAATAGTCCTACCAATAATTCAGGCATTATCTATAAAATTGGTTGTAAACACTAGTAGTATAGCCGAAAAAAGGGAGAGTGCAGGAATGTCGCAATGTTGCAAGATATAATGATCAAATGTTGCAAAGGGGGTGGGGGTATGCGACAACTCAATGTTGCAAATGGGGGTGGGGGCATGCAACAACTCAATGTTCAGGTATACATTATTATGGAGAGTTGCCAGATACCATTTTAATTGTTCAGGTATACATTATTAAGTTGCCGATTGTACCATTTATTTAATTAATTCTTAAAAGTTGGCTTAGAATTCCGCTAGTAGGTTTAGAAGGTGTAACCAGCCATTTGATATAATTGTTTACAACCAAAAAATTAAGTAAAACAACATTGCATCATTCTGTTTATTATAAATATATAGAAAATAAATATACATTTTGAATGATCAATTAAAAATAATAATAGTTTAAGAAATATGAACGAGGAATATGCATATAATCAAAAAATATATCTGTCAATATAACAGTACAGGAGAAATATATATATATATATATATATATATATATATATATATATATATATATATACACACACACACAATTATGGAGATATATGGAAATAAATATACATTGGAATGACAAAACTAAGAAATAATATAATCATCAACATAGCAAAAATATATACACAACTAAATAAATAAATACATACACTTTATCTTCTACCGCGCAACATAATAAATCGTAATCATCAATATAGCAGAAATATATATACAGGGTGTTTGAAAACTTTCTGTACAAATTGTAATGGGGGATAGGCAACACCAAGAGAAACCCTTTTCGTCTATAAGTGTATGTCCGCTGACGTCACCATTCGGCACGAGAGGGCGCCGCTGCAATTGGCTAAAAGGTGAAATGGGCTAGACTCGCGCTTGCCGCGGGCATTCTTAAATCGGACGTAGTACGCGTAACATGGAGCGCTTCACGACTGCTGAGATGGCTGACATGCATATGGTGTATGGGGCTGCCAATGGAAACGGAAGAGCTGCTGTGAGGTTGTACCGACAGCGCTTCCCAAACAGACGTGTGCCAAACCACCAAACGTTTGCGCATTTGCATCGGCGACTGCGAGAAACTGGAACATTCCATGCAAACATGCATGACACTGGTCGGAGAGAAACGTGCGCACTCCTGACATAGAAGAAGAAATCCTACGGCGATTTGAGGACAATCCAAGCGCAAGCACGCGAGGTGTTGCACGTATGCTCGGTGTGAACCACGACCTGGTCTGGAGAGTGTTGCACGAGCAGCAGTTATATCCGTTTCATCGTCAGAGAGTCCAGGCATTACAACCTCGGGATTACCCTCTTCGTGTGGAATTCGCACGCTGGTTTCTGCAGCAGACAGCGGTGCAGCCTAATTTTCCGGCTTATGTGCTGTTCTCAGATGAGGCCTGTTTCACACGTGAGGGTGTGTTTAACATGCACAATTCTCACGTGTGGGCGCACGCAAATCCACATGCTACACGGGTGCATGCTCATCAAGAACGGTTCGCCGTCAATGTTTGGGCGGGTATCGTCCATGGCAAGTTGATTGGGCCGTACCTGCTGCCTGCCCGACTCGACGGGCGGGTTTATCGGATATTTCTTGAAGAAACGTTGCCGGAACTGCTGGAAGATGTTCCCGTGGCTATTCGTAGACGAATGTGGTTTCAACACGACGGGGCCCCAGCACACTCCAGCAACGATGTGCGGGATTATCTGAACGCCACTTTTGGGGACCGATGGATAGGCCGGGCTGGGCCCGTAGCCTGGCCACCGAGATCGCCCGATTTGACATGCCTCGATTTCTTCCTGTGGGACACATGAAGAACCTCGTGTACGAGACTCCCATTTACTCAGAAGAAGACCTCGTAGCAAGAATCGCTGTCGCCGCTGGAACTGTTCCCGAAATGCCGGGAATCTTTCGACGTGTACGTCGGTCAATGCTTCGACGCTGTCGGGCATGCATTGATGCTACCGGTCGCAACTTTCAGCACATTCTTTAAATAAACATGCCTTCTTTAAATAAACATGTTACGCGTACTAAGTCCGATTTAAGAATGCCCGCGGCAAGCGCGAGTCTAGCCCACTTCACCTTTTAGCCAATTGCAGCGGCGCCCTCTCGCGCCGAATGGTGACGTCAGCGGACATACACTTATAGACGAAAAGGGTTTGTCTTGGTGTTGCCTATCCCCCATTACAATTTGTACAGAAAGTTTTCAAACACCCTGTATACACACACAAATATGTTAAATATATAAATACATTTCACTTTTTTTTCAAAATACTAAACTCGCACTTAATCGAGTTTACAATTACATCATTATTGCTCTGCATTACGCAGTATACGCGGTTTAATAATATTTCACCGCTTAAAGTATAGGGAAACCTGTACTCGATATGAAGGGCTTTCATATCGTTCAGTATTATTTTTGTTCCCACTTTACAACCGGTTGGTAAGTCATCTTTAAATACGTATAGAATACAATCAAAAGCACGCACAAAGAGTTCATCGTTAGCTACATTATTAAACACAAGTTTATAACACACCTTTCCAATCGAGGGTTTATTTCTACCGACCCGAGCTTTTCAATCGTGAACTCATCTTCACTCAACATAGCGGCAATTGAAATAATCTTCTAAGTCATTGCGACAACTGCTCGTTATATAAAGAAATAGTTCTTCAGGGTGAACGGTGTAGGTGAGCTCAGCCTTGTACCGATCAATTGCTTTGTACCAAAGTTCATGATACTTCAAAGAGTCTAAATTTTTTAAATAAACGTCCAGCTCTAGACCATTCTCACCTTCTTCAGCCCTACACTCGGTAAACCCATCGAGAAGAGCGGTGTATGCGTATTCAAGTACTGTATCAAAATAAAGCATATCCGTAACACGAGCGTCTAATATAGGTTTCAGCTTGCGGAATCCGACGATTTCAAACATTCTGTCGAGAATGAAACGGTTTCGCGTAGGAACAAGAGCGTTATTATCAGAAGCATTCTTCCACATCAGCCGTATATCAATGCATGGCCGATCGTCATTTATACACAACGTACATACAACGGCGTATGAGGGTGCGTCACTAATCTGCTCTCGTCTTGTACCTACGTTAGCAGGTATTTTATAACGATCTTCACTCCACTTCTCAACTATCACGAAGATTCTATTCATCTCCTCGACATTTAAATAAACAACATTCCGTTTGTTTGTTTGTCTACATTCCGTTTCCAGTACATAGCTAACGGTACCGGATTTACGCCTGAACACGCGCAACGATTTCGTCACGGACACATCGTACGAGGCGTTGAGAATGCTGCTCAAAGGAAGTTCCATCGTATTCGAGGAGCGCACGTCCACTCGGTTCAAGCTCTGAGATAACTATGAGCCGCGTGAGGCACGCAGGTAGGCAGGAACGGTTCGATGGGCGGCTGACTCACCCTGATGATACGTGAATGGGCTTGTTCGAACTCGTGATCCGTGAGGTGCGAGTCGCACATAATCTAATGAAACGTGTGCGGCGAATTGTTGTACCCCATTATATTGGGTAGGTGTTTTTTTCCGGTACAAGAATTAATTTCGGTTTTAACGTTTTATCACTACCAGAATACACACCAGACAGTTTCCCTCAGGATAATTTTCACGAACTAGGCACATTTTATAATGTTTTATCTCTCCTAAACATCTTCACACTCCGGCGCACTATTTGAGAGGAACATATGCTCATATTTTTCCTTTCTGCCTAGCAAACGATACTCGTCTCTAAAGTCTGCTAAAAACTCACGCAGGGCACTAGCCACAACCTCACTACGAACCTCATCATGATATACATTAATATAGTGATAAAAATACTTAAGATTCTCCATGATGACGAGATTCACATTTTCAGTCGTAGGCGTAGGGTATGAGTAATCGACATAGTGTAACATGACATAATACCGCTTGTCACACCACCCATCCACAAGACTCATTATCCATATCTGCTGCTCCTCTTCTGCACGCGTTGTTTCTTTTACTTCACGGTATATGTGAGACTTTATAAAGTTTAGCTCTACAGCATACTTCAGCGCATCGTCTGTGCAACGAAAGCCTGCAACGGTTTTACCAGAACATCCGTAGAGTATTTGTACATCTTGCTCCTTCGCACGATCCAATGTGGTTTTAAAAGAGGCATAGGAGGGGGGAATAGGAAGTTTTTCGGTATCCACCACATCTTCAAACTTTGCTGAATACCATTTCATAAACGTTGTACAAGCAACATTAAAGGTAGCCATTTTCTTCAACGCTGGCGAATACACGTCTGATCTCGAGGGCTTACTGCAGTTAACTGACCACGCAGGGAATCCAAGATAGTAGCACGACTCACGTTGCTGGCCTTACAGTGGGCGGAGCTTAGAACTTTCACCTGTGCACACACACACATACACACACACAAAGGAGTAAGTGAAACGCTAATTGAAACATGATTTATTAAATAAACGAGATATTCAAGTTATATATATATTTACAAATACGATTTAATAAACGATATATTCAAGTTATATATATTTACAAATACGTGTAATAAATAAGTTAACAATAGATACATCAAAGATTATATACAAGACATACATATTTACAAATACGTGTGATAAGTAAGTTAACAATAGACGCATCAAAGGTTATGGTGTCCAAAGGGTACGGTATCATAGGTACCAGGTAACTGGTACGTTTCCTATAGGTGTAACGGCCACCCTTCGTTCCCCTAAGTTCCTTCACGCCCCCAGCTTCTGCGCCCGAAAATTGTGGGTGCCTACAGTTAGTTGGGGAGGTCGTTCGCCCTCATCATCGTCCAAACACACTAGATCCTTCAACGATTCAAAGTTAACAACCCGCCGATTCGCATGGTTGAGCGTAATACCCTTTGCCTTCACGATATATTTCATATCCTCCCCCACCCTCACCCGTACCCCATAAGTTTTAGGTCCTGTTGAGACAAAAGAGTCGGCGTATGCGTTGTCCCCATACTCATCCTTGATCTCATCAGTGAGCTCGCCGAGGAACTCCCCAATAGCGGCATGTATTCACCCTCCCTCTCTGTGAATATCACGCTATCTGTATCGGCATACAATACTCTCCGCCCAAGAGAATGCAATAGACCCCAAAGTTTTATACGGGCGTAGGCTGTTGTGAAGCTGGCCACAGGTATGTTTGTAACCCTTGAGGTATCTGTGGCCAATTCAGTTTGTTGTACTTTATTATGTAAGTATTACCTACATTCACGATCTCCATGACCTCTTTATCGGGAGCATTGGCATAATCCCAGACATCACTATAACTTTGTGCCAAATGAATGTTCCCTTTGCCGGTATTCTGCAAATTTTCCCCATAGACTGTTTAGACACAACTTTGCACTAAAGCGCTTGCCAGGATTCTTTGCAATTTGGGCACGATCAAGTTGTATACCTTCGCGGTCGCGGTAACGTTGAATATAGGCAGACTTTTCATCTTCGGTATCAACTCCTCGCGGATACCCTGATGCCTCAACCTTATCCTTCAAAAAGCGTTTATATATGGTGTGAAAAGGTTGGGTAGCTTCTGAAACCTCCACACCTCATGTATCTTCAGTATTCTATACCATGGCGTACGGCTAGGGCCAGCTCAGGACTTGTATATACGCCTCTGATCTTACGCTGGTGGGGTATATGGTTACAATCGCCGTTATTCTCTTCCGCGCACTTCACGCACAGGGGAAACATGAGCTTGTGTCGATAACGACAGGTAAGATTGGCATCCATAAATTGCGTGGGGGAGTACGTCTACGAAAGAGAGCCCAAAGTAACGATCATTCAAATTTCTTGAAAATTCATTGATGGAGGGCAGGTTAGGTCCCACCAGTTTCTCAGGAGCGCCCACGGGGTACGGATTGTTCTTCATCACGTATGGGTATAAAGAACAGAAATCGTAGTAATGGAGCTTCACGCCCTCCGTAGGTGGAAAGTATAGTCTGAATGGATTTGTACGTCCTCCAAACAAGCTATCACCACATTTGAGAGGATCCAGCACCATTGAACGCTTGATCGTGTTTATTTCCTCACGGTACACCTCGTCTGTCTCCATCCGTGCATCATATTCATGCTCCCACAAGACTTTGTGAGTGAACTGTGATCCTATAAGTTGATCGCGGGTGCGGGTCCATGCAAGACAGTCGGCAGGAGATCTACCGTGGATATCTCCGGCGATTCCGCACTCAGGACGGGGGCATCCATGCCACCAGCATCCGTTAAAGGAGTACACAGTCTTCACACCAGTGACACGGTTTTCACTTAACCCATCAACCCAAAAAACACGTCCATTAATCTTAATGGGTACTTCACCCGTGTTGCGGGCGTGCTTTATGTATACACCTGTCTGTTGCTGTAGGTGTATGAGCCAGTAAATAGCCTTGTGTCCGTAACTGCGGGGTTGTTTCGGTGAATAATGGCTAAGGTGGCTTTAGGCATGAAGTTATTCTTGAACACCGTAAAACATAATGACGCGATGGTGGTTGCGACTTGCAGCGGATCGCATTTGAAACGGCCTATGTACATCCTTCTAAAGGCCTGGAAACATACTCTAAGCACGCGCACATCATTCACGCAATAACGCTCACATTCATCAGCTATATTATAAGGGTTACTTTCATTAAAACTGTTGTAGTATCGATCAAAGTCTTCACGTTCATCTACACTCATACAGTCATAGTTAAAATAATGTTTGGGTGGTGGTGGGCCTACGTAGTTTAAAGTCTCGCTGGTGAGGAAAGTGTAAGGGAAGTATCCTTTGGAAACTTCAGCTGCTACCCCATCACCTTGGGTAGCTTTGCTAATTTACAAGGTGTGAATAATAAAGTGTCTTTAAATTGTACATTGCCTCTTATTTGCATCTGTATTAATTTGTTGCCTCTTTTCAATGGATCACCTGTAAATATCTCAGAGGATTCGTGTTCAAGCAACTCCTTATAAAGGAACTGCGTGTCAAACTTTGCCCCGTTATGGGCGAGAATATACACAGTCATTTTTTTGAACTTGTCGGCTAACTTGACAATATAGGACACAAATAGTTTCACAGGACTATCGGACATTCGTTTTAAAAACGTTTGTCCGTTTACCGCATTTGGGGCACTCGTCACATTCGATCCCATACACTCATCGCAGATAGTCTGGCTCACAAGTAAATGTGGAATTACCTCTTTGGTTTCAGCGTTCGTATATGTTTCTATATCGTAGTATACAGTTATACAAGGGTTATTTTTAGGCTTAGCATCTTTCATATAACATACATGCTTTACTCCATCCGCCTTATATCCTCCTGGCATGTAGGACAGTGAATTTCGTCACACTTGTGCTTAAATTTCCCCCAATTATCCATTGTGTGAAACATACCACATTCACAGATTCTCATTTTCCTGCACGTGCCAGTTGATTTATGGATCAAAGCAGTTATTATTGAAGAATGTGCGTCTACACACATCACAGTCTCTCTTCTCAGCTTCAACTACACGGCTTTCACATTTGGTGCTTTTACACTGTTCACATACCATGTGACATTCTTTACAATGTCTCACTATATCATCCGCAAACTCGAGGCACCCCTTACACAAATCATGATGTCTCCCATATTTTCGACTTTTGTCATAACTCGCGTAAAGCCACCTTATATTACGGATGGGGAGATACGTTGTCCCTGACAATCCTAAAATAAGTAGGGGTCTTGTACGATCTCTCACACAGCTTTTAAAAACATACACAGTCCTACGACGATCATCCAACCCAAACAACTATACGGACATTCATTTCCTGTTCTACCATTCTCAGCTCTTCAGGCCCATATTACAGTCAAATTCAAGTTCACAGTCTACAGCTAGTTTACGGGCACGTTCCACGACCGTAGGCAGCCAAATTTTTTGAGCCGTGTATTTTGTACAGTAAACATGCGAGCCAAGAGTACTGCTATAAAGCCGCAACCACGATCGACGTTTATATGCCGTATAATAGCGAGAATTGAGTTAAGAGTATACGGTATGGCACTATGACCCGCAACACGGAATACACGATCAATATTTACCGTGAAGTTGTCCATATTGAAGGCTATACTACTTTGGGCGGCTTGCATTATACGTCCTAATATATATTCTACATCTTCAGCCGCCAAACGTCTAAATGGCACTACTACCCAATAATCATCTACATCACCGTCATCTGACCCGAATCCGAAGGACAGACTCGTCCTGACTTCACGCTCGTCGCGGTTCTGAAGAGCAAACTCTACAATACGCTGTACAACCCGGCGTAGCCCGCGCTCAATTCCATTGCTATACATGGCTCTAGGGTCGACCCTGACTCTATACCGATTTCTAGTCAAGGCTGGGGTGGGGGCTGCGGAGCGCACCAACTCAAACGTTATATCATCCTCAACAGAACGGGGGGCAACTGTGGCGGATGAATAAGGGGATATATTAGCGGGAGGTGCTGCTGGGGGGATTTGCGTAAGAGGTTGAGGGTTGGGGATCTATTACTGGTGCAACAGGCGCGTATTTCGGTCGCTTTATACCTGACGTGGGGTTCTCTTCATCATACCTCCGCTTTGGACGTGCTACCGGTATCGCTGGTGAGGGTTCGTTGGCAGGGGAGGATTCTGATCACAACTACACTGTCGTCGGGTCATCCGTAATGTCGATGATGGGGTGCTGTACCTCATCGTCATTCACGGTTCTGTGGGAGAAGAAAACAAAATATAAGGAACAGCACTCAAAATTTGTAATATTTTGTAAATGATCCACTTAGGAGTGTGACGTGTTAGAAATGGACTCTGTAGAAAAATTCAGATTCACGAGCCCATCCACATGTATTATATCTGGACCTACAGGATGTGGTAAAACTGTGTTTATGCTTAAAATCATTAAAGAAAAGGGAGAGATGTTCTCGAAATTTGTGCATAAAGTTATATGGTGCTATTCGACGTATCAATCAGTGTTCAACGAGTACCAAGATGATATTTTGTTCCACAAAGGCGTATATGACGTTAATTCGTTAAAGGGAAATGAACATACAGTCATTGTAATTGACGATCTCATGTTGGAGATGGATAAAACGTTTGCCGAGACATTTACAGTATTCTCCCACCATCTTAACATAAGCGTGTTCTTCATCAATCAGAATCTATTTTTCAAAAATAGATACATGCGCGATGTGTCGTTAAATACACAATATCTAGTCTTATTCGCACAACGTAGAGATGTATCACAAATTGGGGTATTAGCCAATCAAATGTTCCCGAATCAGCGTAAGGAGTTTTTGGAAGTTTATAAAGAAGCTACAAGCACGCGTTACGGATATTTGCTTTGCGACCTTCATCCGCGAAACACGTTTAGGTGCTTCGAACGAATATATTTCCAAACGAGCCTGAAACGGTGTATATTCCAGAATGACAAAGAGACTAAAGAAATACCGTGAATTAATAAAAATCTATCATCGACTGCCCCGGGCAATGCAGCAGATGTTTATTAAAAATATCGACGCCGACTTTTTAAAATGCATCTGTGAAATCTGTCTTAACGTTATAAATTGCAATGTATCAATGAAACCCCTCAGAAGGCTCGCCTACGCCGTTACAAGAACATAATACGTGCACTCGCTCGTAAAAGTCAAACTGTAGCGAAGAAAAAACGAATTATTGTACAAACAGGAGGGTCATTTCTCCCCATCTTATTTTCAGTTTTGGGTCCTTTACTGACTAGATTAATATAATGAAGAAAGTGGTAGTGATTCCACCAGGTGTACGCTTCACTGCAAAGGAATCCAGACACGGATCTAGATCCCCGTAAAAGCAGACTTAAAAGAATGGAAAGCGAATTGCTAGCCCTATTAAACAGTGAAAAAACACCTGATGAGAAAAGAATCTTATACCAAGAAGCTCTGCAGAAATTTCTTCACGAGTACGAAAATTATAAGAACCCTACAGAGATTCCTGTGGTTATTAGGCACAGCACGGGGGACGATGGACATGGCGACATAGGATCTGTACCCGACGATACAGCTGACCAACCAAAAATTAAGGGATTAGCCACACAACATATCGAGCATGTATTAAAAAGCACCCTCCCACATACATTGAGGAGTAAAGGTTAAGTCTTTATAATCTATTGAATGAGGATCCAGCCATACAATGGACCGATACAGGCGAGATCATTGTGGAAGGATCAAAGGTACAGGGATCGAATATCGTAGACATTGTCCATGATCTGGTGAGAAAGTGGGATAGGCCATCACCATCAGGATGGAAGCATATTAAAGCAAGACTACAACAAATAAATGTCCCTAAAACGTTGATAGGAAATCTGAACAGGTTAAAAGACTTGGAACATGCAACGCATGTGACACAATTGAAGACGCCGTCACCCCCGGCGGTAACACCTTTGAAGAGGAGAAAGAAGAGGTTAAACAACGGTCAACCCTACCCACGTGCCTCTAAAATACGCAAATGGCTAACGTATTAACTAAACGCTATTATGACATTTCTAACCCAGCCTCCTACGGCGGCGTAGATAGACTGTACAGAAGTGTTTACGGAGTAGGAAAAAAAGATGTTGAAAGATTTTTGAGGGAGCAGGACGCTTATACGCTTCATAAGCCTGTGAGAAAAAGGTTTAAAACAGCCAAGACAACGGCTTCCTCGATTGATTCTATTTGGCAAGCAGATTTAACAGACATGCAAAGATATTCTGTGTATAACGATGGTTACCGCTACATTCTATTCATAATAGACGTATTCTCTAGATATCTGTGGCTAGTTCCTCTGAAAAATAAATCACCTGAAACAGTTGCTAAAGCCACCAAAACGCTAATGTTAAAAGAAAACAGGGTTCCTGGCTATTTTTGTACGGATATGGGGAAGGAATTTATAGGCCGTGCTTTTCAGAACATGTTGACAGAGTTTAATATCAGCTATTACACAACCAATTCTATACATAAGGCTTCTTTAGCTGAAAGAGTTCAGCGCACCATAAAGGAACGCATGCACCGTATTTTACACATAAAAACATACAGATTTCTAGACATTCTGGAATCATTGGCATCATCCTACAACCGCTCACACCATCGCACGATTGGGACAACACCTAACGAAGTTTTAGAAAGAGGTACGCTCCCGAGAAGAGATGGATCACCAACACCACCACACTCGGCGCGCTTCAAAATCAATGATTATGTAAGGCTGTCGCGTTCGGGGAATAAATTCGCAAAGGGTTTTGAGCAAGGATGGACACGCGAGATTTTTAAAGTTAGGGCTATGAGACCTAAAGGTGAGATAATGATGTATTACATTGAAGATTTGAATGGGGAAGAAATCTCAGGAGGCTTTTACCGCGAGGAATTGCAGAAAGTTGCGTTTAATTTAGGAAAAAATGTGTTTAAAATTGAGAAAATTTTAGGAAGCAAAGGTTCAGGAAAGAGAAAAATGTACCTGGTGAAATGGCTAGGGTACCCAGAAAGCTTCAACACCTATATAAAAGCTGATGCAATAATGAAGCTTAAATAGTATGCAACATGGCTCCTAACCATTTCTACGTCACACTCCCGTCCTCCTCGTCCCTGTCTGTACACCCTAACAACACACTAGCCAACTTTGTAACAGAACTCCACGGGCACATTGAATTGGGTCGTGATTCGTATGAGGTGGGGATATGCGAAATTCAGCTGGACACCATCTTTTTAAATATTGAATAAAGAATCCGTTTTTACGATTCTTAGAGACATTGACGAGTGTGAAAAAGCTGGGGTAGCTATGGATGAAACTATACGTATCGCTCGGACTAAGGTTGCACGGTATTACAGTACAGAAGTAAGACTAGGACCGGGTCATATGGTTCGGTCGAGGATGTTGTGAGAGACTTAAACGTAAGTTTAAGAAACTCAAACCTTACGAATGATTTAGTATACGAAATCGTAAACAAAGGAAACCCTGCACATACACTAATCCTAAAATCAAAGACTAACAGACGTATTAAAGACGAAGATGTTCAAAATTCTAACCAATGGCCGATATAGCGCAGCCTTCCAAAGAGACACATTTCACGAGGCACAGCATGACTTGTCCAGATTAATGTATCAATTGAAGATGGAGAAATTGGCTGAAAGCTCTCAGTCCCCAGACATGTGCTATATTTACAGTAATATAGTGGAGCACCAGTTTGTTGGGGATACCCAGGCACGCCTGCTGCGCATTGCTCACATCCCCAACCATAGAGGAAGGAGTTTGAGTATTACATATGACAGACCCCATTATGTGAATGTCGCAACTAATTTAATAACCAATATCTCAATATATATAAGAACGATTGAGGGTGAAAACTTCCCATTCGGTAACGGGAGCTTAACAGTGAAGCTACACTTTCGACGCACTGAGTTATAATGGATAGAAAGCCTTTCACCGTCTATCGAGGGGTGAGATACCAGCGCGGTAGTGGACTTGGGTCCATTTTTTCATCCATACTACGTACGGCTGTTCCTTTGCTGAAGAGGGGTGCCAGATACCTCGGAAGGAAAGCGCTACAATCAGGTCTTAACACTGCAGAAGACATATTGGCTGGGGCTAAACCTAAAGAAGCTCTAAAAAAACATTTAAAGCGTACACGGGACGAAATCATCAAAGATGCAAAGAGAAAAATGCGTGGTGGCGGGAAGAAGAAGAGGGCTGCCCGGAAGAAGGGGTCACGTGGTATTAAACGTAAAAGGATATCAAAAAAGAAGTGCTGTAAGCGAATGAAACCTATGGTTGACCACTTTTTTGACTGATATAAGCTAAGGACATTGATCTCATGAATCATAGTTTGTTTACTACTTGTCGAGAGAGGAGGCACTATTTCTAACTCGTCATGGCACGCTTCATCCACCCATGTAGTTCACAATGCTGTAAATCGGAGCTGTCCCTTTTTGAGATGCCTCCAACTCAAGTTTCTATTGAGCACAGTGATTTTATTACAATTAACCCTTTAAACACAATTAGTTCCCCGAGTGCACCTATAGAATTCGTGATACCCAGCTCAGGCCCTTACTTTTTTGATCCAAGCTGTGTGCACATGTACGCTAAGCTACGTATAGCCCATTCTGATGGAACGGTCTGCGATGACAAATATGCTGTATACCCTGAAACAAACTTTCTGCACTCCATATTCAACCAGTGTGACGTATATTTAAATCAGACCAACATATCGGCAGGCACGGGACTATCATCTACGAGCCTATCTGGAAAATGTCCTCAACTTTTCCAAAGAAGCGAAGGCTACCTTTTTAAGTGCCGAGGGATATTATCAAACTAAAGATGAAAGTAGTATAAAGGACAAATTTAAAAATTCTAAAAAGAAATATACGAGTGTTTTGGACGTCTGCACACAGATTTCACTTTCCAGGAGAAGTTGCTTGTCAACGGGGTGGATATGAAAATAAAGCTCACCCGCACGAGTCCTGAGATCTGCTTAAATCTGGATGCTGATCAAGAAGAGGGAGCAAAGCCCGTTGTGGTTCACATTATGGACACATACCTCCGCGTACGGCGAGTGAAATTAAGTTCACCAAAACAACTAGAAATTGAGAAAAATTTACTAAACGCTACAGTGAAATATCCTATTAACAGAGTACAAATCAAACTATATACGGTGCCTGCAGGGTTGGCGTCGAAGCAGATAGAAAACATTGCCCTGGGAAATCTTCCTAAAAGGATATTAATCGGAATGCAGGACCATGCTTCGGTGAATGGAAAATATAAAAAGAGTGCCTTTAAATTCGAGAATTTCGGACTTAAAAATATAACTCTATACGTTAATGGCATTGCTTTGGGTGGAACATGGATACGGACTATTCATCAGACGCTGTGTTACCTCTTTGCGCGAGAGCCTATAGTAATCTGACCCATATTGCAGGTGATTGTGATGAGCTTGGTAATGGGGTAACGCAGAAGAATTCATTGATCAATTTAACCTTTATCCGTTTGACATTACACCTGACTTATCTGCTAGCGTAAATACGCATTTAAGCCCACAGCAGAGCGGAAACATCTCAGTGAGGTGGAATTCACCAAGCCTATAGACGCGCCTATTAGTGTACTAGTATATCTCGAATCGCAAGCCCTAATAGAAGTAGATAGATTTAGGAGCGTTATCACTGACTTTTAAAATGGATGCTAATACACTTCAGAAAGTAATGAATAGTGAACGAGTCACACGTTCCAAATTTATCGGCGTGTTTGCGAAGAATGAAACATTGAGTTTGCCAAGTACGCGAGAATGCGGTAGTCTTATTGTGAACACAGATGTCATCGGTAATGAAGGGATTCATTGGATAGCTGTCTATTTTAAAAATAGACACCCTGTACTATTTTGATTCACTCGGTACTCAACCCTGGAGTGACCCTGTTATTGTAAAATTTCTCGCTCAGTTACATATTCCCGAAGTTGTATGGAACCCGTTTCGTATACAAGGATATTTTAGTAATACTTGTGGAATGTACTGCATCTCATTTCTCATGCATATGTCATGTGATAAAGAATTTATAAATTTTTAAATTTATTTGACCCGTGTCACACTCGCCGAAACGATGAAATGGTATGCAGACAGATAAAAATCCGTTTTCCAATTGTACGTACTCGTTGTATAGTATAATGTTTTTGTTCGTGTGTATATTTGTAACGTTAGTTTGTATATTCTGTAGTTTAAGATGGTTATTGTACTGATTTCTTTCATTTAATAAATTGATGAAAATATATTGTCTTCCTCCCAAAAAGATCGAAAAACACTTACATTATTTCGATGTGACATTCATTATGCTGACTGTTCAGTATATCCTCCGTATTCATGACACGAGATTCTTCAAAAGATTGTATAACACGTGTCAAATCCTCATCGGACCTTAAAGGAGAAAGAACAATGTTCATATTGATCTTTTTTAATAAAAACATATACAGAGTATACATATTGTAAGACAGATCCCATTATGTGAAGATATCTTTGGTTCGCTCAGAGAAGCTCATTTAAGAGGTAATTCCGAATAACATTTATAAAAAAACATGCAAAAGATTGCCATAAAAATTTCGATTTTAGCATAATGGTGAGTATCTAAATGAAGTATTTGACGAGATACTACATCCCTCCATATATATGAAATCATCTTTCTGACAGTTTGTGAATAAAAATAAAATAAAATTATGATACATTTCTATGGTAGTCCCTTGCGTCGGATTGTAAGGAGCGTCACTGCAAATATCTTCAACGGTTTGCGTTGGAAATAATCCTCACGGTCAATCGCATTAAAAAGATTAATTGCAGTCAATGCTGCAGTGTCACCTTCTTGATACAAATCCGGAAAAGCGTAAAGTTCGTGTTCCATGGCGGAGGGAATGTTTATTCACTGGCAGAGGGAATGATTATTCACTGACGCGAAAATAGCTACTGTTACTCCCAACTGAAAAATATTTCCTTTTATATGCACAATCGCCAAGCTCCGCCCCAAAATCAAGACCAGATGTTCGTAGTGATTGGTTGTCAGTGTAGCTGGGTGGAGCTATGATAAGTTTGTGTACCAATCGTAACACCGCTATAACGGGTCCATGCTTTGGACGACTAATGGCATCTTTATATTTTCTCCAATAGATTTAATGCTCGTATTACCCCTTGCTGTCTTTACCATGTCAATATTTGCGACAATACTTGGTTTCCCCCCACTATACCCGGATCATTAGTCACTAATGTAATCGAGAGGATTTTATAATAAAGAAATTATAAATATATCCATTCCTTTAATTATATTTTTAAAAAAGAAAAGAGTATTCGGTTTCCACGTTAAACTGTGGGTCTAAGGCGGAGTGAAAACCTTAACCGTTGTTACAATTCTCCGAAGAGTTAGTTATTAATATTATTACTATCCCCGGATCAATAATCAAATGATCCTGTTATTTTAAATGCTGAACTTATGATGTGAAAGAGTGAGCAATGATTCCCTGACGAGATGTATTTCTGATTCGGCTTCCACGTTAAACTGTAGGTCTAAGGTCGGAGTGAAAAGCTTAATCTTTCCAATTCGGCGAAAAGGAGTTAATTATTATTATTACTACTGTAATTTGTACCACCCTATATATATATATATATATATATTCCTCTATTTATTTAAAAAAAAGAAAAGAATGAACAAAACTCTCTCTCTCTCTCTTTCTATATATATATATATACACGAGATAGGTGTACGCCTGGTGTGAATGAATTCTGTATTTAAAATGAGTCTATAGTTTCATTGGTACGTTTTATTTCCCACTAACTGTGTACACGAGATAAGTTTACGCATGGTGTAAATGAACTCTGAAGCTGATCTTTTTGCAGACGTTTATACAGAAAACATGTAATTACATTATTGAAAACATTAACTAGGAATCGTGAGAGATACGCTTCTGGTAATCGGGAGTCGAACCCACGATCTCATATCTTTCTGCAGACGTTTATACAGAAAACAAGTACTTACATCATTGAAAACATTAACTAGGAATCGTGAGAGATACGCGTCTGGTAATCTGGAGTCCAACCCACGATCTCATATCTTTCTGCAGAGTTTATGCAGAAAACACGTAATTACATTCAATTGTTAGTACTTTCAGAGTACATGCGTAATTTTGAAAAAACTTAGTTATCAAAATCATAATTATCAGAAATCTACAAAGTTGATAAAGTATAAAACATTTTTTATTTTCTTCGCTTCGAGAGTGAAGCGGGTATTTCATTGTAGAGGTAATAACAATAATAATATTAACATTTGGAGTCAGGCGAGGTTTTCTCGAGTTGACTGGGAAAAAGGTTAGCTTGTGGTCACTTTGTGGTTAGCGCGAGACTCGTCTTCTCAGATTTTTTTTTCCAGAGAAGCTGAAAGTAAATGAGATGAGTGAAATGATATGAGATTAGTGAAATGAAGTGAAATGACATGAACTAATATGAAAAGTGCGTAATATTTTTTTTCTCTTTTTGATATTTTTTTTTTTATTTTTTATTTACAAGGAGGTAAACGCAGTGTGTCTTTCAGAGTAAGTTGACCCAAATTCCTTCGCGTACCTTTCAAAAAGGCCTCGGGGTAAACAGGTGTGATTCGTTCCTGGTTCAGTTTCCTACTCGTCTGAACGCAATGTTCTAAGAGTTAATATTTTGGATTCGTTTTAATAACAAAGAAAGTAAATAAAACGGCGTTTAATAATTAAATTCTTATATTGTTAATATTGGTTTTAATAATTGATTCTCTTAAAAGGAGAAAATTCATTTGTTTTAAATTAATATACTTTTGGCATTTTTCTGACTTTCATTCACATAATATATACAGAGGTGTGTGTGTGTGTGTGTGTGTATAGATTTGAGAATGTTAATGGAACGATTTCTTTTGCTAAGCCAATTCTTTAGTGAATTGTTAATATTGTTTTAATTCATTTTAAGGTGAAAATCCGTTTATATATATATATATATATTATATATATAAGGAATGACAAAATTAAATAGACACAGTTAATATGATTCTTTCTATACCTTACCTTACCTACCTTACAAAGGTTCCGCGCGACGACTTCTCATCTCGCGAAGGTCAAGCCTGTCGCCCCTCCTCTCGAGTTGGCCTGGTGAAGTAGTGAGTTGGATTCTTGCGCTCTCCACCTCACATAGCCAGGTACGCCTGCTCATTGGGGATTGTTCTGAGCCAGGCGTCTAGTCTTCTTTTGAAGATTTCCACTGCCACTCCCTTCGTGTTTCTTAGGTCTTTGGGCAACTGATTAAACAGTTTTGGTCCTCTCACTACAAAACTATTTTCTTTCAGGGTTAAGGATGTTCCCTCTCGCCTTCAATTTGGGAATACGACAGTCTACCGCTTCTACTTTCCACCGTTGTTTGGGGAGTTATGGGATTCAGAGTAAGATTAGGGACTAGTTTCTCCATTATTTTCCAAGTGTAAATAATGGTGTATCTCTCTCTTCTCCTTTCCAGTGAAAATAGGTCTAGTTCTCGTAACCTTTCCCAGTAATTTAGTTCTTTGCCCATTGATCTTGGCTGTGAAGCTTCTTTGGATCCCCTCCAGCTGTCTAATGTCTTCTTTTTTATATGGGGATGTTAGGACCGAGCAGTATTCCAATTTGGGTATTATCAGTGTTTTCAGTAGAGGAATCATTACGTTCCTATCCCTTCGTTTAAAGGTTCTCAATATCTGACCCGTTATTCTCTTTGCTCTGTTTACTGCTATCTTATTTTTTGTTTCAAATTTCGCATCATCTGTCATTACAACCCCTAAATCTTTTGCTCTGGAATTTCTCTGAATTTCCTGTCCATTTGGGTATAATATTCCTTGGACTTTAGGTCTTCTCTTTTTCCGTACCGGAATAGCTGAAATTTCTCGGTGTTAAACTTCATATTGTTGTTTCCGTCCACTTGTAGATTTTGTTTATGTCGGTTTGTAGAGATCCTATGTCTTCTGGGTTTCTTATTTTTCTACTGATCTTTGTGTCATCCGCAAAGGATGTTACTGTGCTGTCTCTGGTAACGTCCTCATCTATGTCAGTTAGCATGATTATGAAGAGTAGTGGAGCTAATACTCTTCCTTGTGGTACCGAGTTGAGGACCTCTGATTCTGATGAAGATACTCCTTGTACTGTAACGACTTGCCTCCGCTCACTAAGGAAATTATATATCCATTTCCCTACTTTTCCTGTTATTCCCATATATTTCAGTTTATGTATTATGATTCCGTGGTCACACTTGTCGAACGCTTTAGCAAAGTCTGCGTATAGTACATCATAGTTTTCATTACTTTCAAGTGAATCAATAATGTTGTTGTAGTGTTCCATTAGTTGTGATTGGCATGATCTGCCTGATCGAAACCCGTGTTGGTTATCATTGAATTTTTTCTGAGTTTCCAAAAAGTCATAGATTTTCTGTCTACCTATTCTTTAAAATATTTTAGTGAGATGAGATGTAAGCGACACTGGCCAATAGTTTTTGGCCTCGGATCGTTCTCCTCCTTTATATATTGGGACTATGTTCGCGCTCTTCAGGATGCCCGGTATTTCTCCCGTGTCTAATGATCGTCTCCATATCCAGTATAGGGGCTCAGCGATTGCCTTCTTGCAGTTTTTGATCAGTGTGGCATTCGATTTATCCGGTCCTGCCGCTGAGTGTGTTTTTAGTTTCCCTATGGCTTGTGTAATATCGTCCGTCGTAAAGTCGAAATCCGTTATACTTTCCCCTTGTGGGTCTTCTTCAAAGAACGCGTTTCTATCGCATATCAATTTGTCAGTTTTTGGGATACTGAAAGATGATTCATACTGAGCTTTAATATTTCAGATACTTCTGTTAGATCATCAGATAAATCCCTGTTCTCAGTTTTAAAGGTCCGATAGTCGCTTGGTTTTTCGACTTTCTTTTTGCGAAATCATAGAAGTACTTTCAGTTAGCCTTTATCGCTTCTATAGCGTCATCTTCTTCTTTTTCTGTATGCTTCTCGATTTGTTCCGGTATGACGACATCGATACTTTGTAGTTTATCATTTAATATTTTTCTGATGTTGTTATCTTTACAATTACTTAATTTTGCAGTCATTCTTTTTCTCTTTCGGAACAATGCCCTCTTTTGTCTTTCGAACCTGCTTCTCTTTCCTCTTTGTTGTATCTTTGGGACATGTTTTTCCACAATTTCTAGCGTCTTCTCCTCTAACGTCATTAGCATCTCTTCCGTTGTCTTGGCCTCGAAAATGGTTTTCCAATGTATTACTTCCATGCTGGATGTCACATCTTCCCAGTTTATAGCTTTGGAGTGAAAATTAAAAAGTTGGAATATATATATATATATATATATATATATATATATATATATATATATAATATATGAATGAATAAAACCACGAAGGAAAGGAAACACAGATGGTGCTCAAGCGCTTTCGTCTAATGACATCCTCAGGAACACTGAAGTACATAAAGAATTACAGCCTATATATAGGTTACAGAAAGAGAAAAAAAAATAATATATATATATATATATATATATACAATAAACGGAGAAACGAAATTAAAGGATTGTGGAAGGGGGCACACAAATTTATAAGGAAAAACTATCGATTTTTAGCACAAGATTAAGATTTGTTTCCAAACAATGTTTTAGATAAAAAAAAAAAAATAAAAAATAAAAAAAAATATATATATACAAATTTATACTGGAAATCTGCCCAAGTTTTAGCACTCTGCTCTTTTTGTATATAAAAATTGAACAATTATCGATTTTTAGCACAAGATTAAAAGATTTGTTTCCAAACAATGTTATAGATAAAAAAATATATATATTTATACAAATTTATACTGGAAATCTGCCCGGGTTTTAGCACTCTGCCCTATTTTTTTGTATATAAAAATTGAAAAATAAAAGTTATTAGGGTGGCATACAAATTTTACCAAAGATTTAGCGTTCTACCTTTCTTATCTAAATCTGTTCTGAAGGAATTCAAAACAACAGGATCGAGTTGAAAAAGACCTTTGCTTATGTTGAAGTTATTTGTTAGTTGGATAATGGCAGACTCAAGAATATTTCTATTAACAATGTTGCTAGAGTGGAATAAAACTGAAGCATTATTCCAATCAATACAGTGGGATAACTCTGACAAATGGACAAAAAGGGCACTGGACAATTGTCCTGTTCTAACGGAATATTGATGCTGTTTTATACGTGTGTGCAAATCCTTTCCCGTCTGACCTATGTAAAAGGAATCACATTGTTTACAACCAATTTTATAGATAATGCCTGAATTATTGGTAGGGCTATTTTTTACTATGATATTTTTCACAATATTGTTATATGAAAATACTACATTAATATCCAAAAGTTTAAATACATTAGCAATGCCTAAAAAGCCTGGGAGAAATGGAAGTACTAAAATATTTTTTGACAAAGTACGAGTGTTATTATTGACGCGATAGAAAGTTCGTTTTGCCTTGTTGAGACAAGATTCCATAAACGCAGATGGATAACACAGATCACTTCCAATACCGTTGATTTTTTCTAATTCGGCATCGATGTATTCCGGACTGGCGATCCTAAGGGCGCGGAGAAACATTGAAGAAAAAATGGCCTTCTTAGGGGGTGTCATGTCCCGAGTAAAAGTGTACGTAGGACAAATTGTTTTTTTTTTCCGATAGATACTAAACTTAAAACCTGGGCTTTCCCTATGTACACGCACATCCAAAAATGGGATTGAATTGTCTTGTTCCACTTCTAAAGTAAACTTAATAGAGGGGACTTGATCATTTAACTGAAGGAGGAAGTTATCCAGGTCACGATTCATGGGCCAGATACACAAAATATCGTCGACGTACCGCAACCAAGGGATGCCGAGAATCCTTGAGATTTGAACATCAATAACTTCAAAAATATGCAGTTCATACTTCCAAAATTTACAAAACTTTTACCTCAATCTATGGATAAGCCATCCTAAAAATTTCAGACTTCTACATAAAATTCTTTTTCCACAGCTGAGGGAACAATGAGGTATGGTGAAAAAAACAAATATCATAAACTGAAAATTTTTTATTATTCACATGTTTTCAACAAATATGATCAATAGGTCCGCCATCCTGCTTACAAACTAATGATACATTTTCTGATTTCTGCTAATGTTATTTTGTCCCAACATTTGAGTATTTTTTTCTTTAATTGCATTTCTGTAAATTTTTCTGTTTGGCCTTCATAAATCTTCTCTGCTAGAGTGTTCCATATACAATAATCCATGTGATTGCAATCAGGTGATTGCGGGACTAGTCGTTTTTTCAAATGAAGTTGACTACATTCTGTTGTAGATAATCCTCTGTGAACTTGCTAGTATGAGCTGTAGCACAATCTTGTTGGGGTATGAAATCGTTCCCATAATAAAGACGCCGACAATCAGGCAAAGAATTCTCCTCTAGGAGATTTACATAGGTTTCTGAAGTAATTTTTTTAATTTCTGAAATGAAATGAATTTTCGTCTCTCCATTCCACGATACACCTGCTAATACCATGATTTTTTTTGGAAAACCGATTTGTCCGGTAGTAAAGTCTCGATGGAGGAATGTCTTTCTTACACCGACCATAAACAACATCGTTCCGGGAGTTTCGAGCAATCTCGATAGTGAAATCTTTTTCATCTGTAAAAACTATTTTTTTAACATCATTGGAAGAAAATCTATCAAGCAATTTTCCCAACGATTTTTTCTTTTAGCTCTTACATTGCTGTCACGTCTTGAAACACGGATCCTTTTAAATGCGTTAAGTCCTACTGTTCTCTGCATTCTTTGTATGGAACTTCGACTGATACCTAAATTTCCTGCAATTTTCCTCTGAGAGCAGTGTGACCCAGGTCGATCCTCTTGAGATAGGCTCATCAGTTCGATCATTGCTATATTGTCTTGAGTGTAAACTGTTTTAGGCCGACCACTTCCATACTTTTGTGCCGTCGAACCGGTTGCTTTAAGTTTTTCAATTATTCTATTCACAGACGTAACATTACGAGTTATTCCTGGAAATTCCCTCAAAATTCTTGCCCCAGTCCATCTTTTTACCAAGAAACACTTTTCAGTCACCGCTTTTTCACCGTTCGTTAGAACCATAATTTGAAGGGTAAGTTTAAAAAACAGTATTTCAGGTGAGCGTAGCCTACATCATCTGACGGTTTTCAGAGACTAACAAATTATCCATAGACTAAGGAAACTACTACAAGTCTTAGAATAGTTACAGGTACAGCTATACACATTTAGGATTTAGGATATTCGTTTTTTTTACCATACCTCATTGTTCCTTCAGCTGTGGAAAAGTATTTGATGTAGAGGTCTGAAATTTTTATGATGGCTTACCAATAGATTGAGGTAAACGTTTTGTAAATTTGGGAAGTGTGAACTGCATATTTCTGAAGTTATTGATGTTCAAATCTCAAGGCGTTTTTTTGGGGGGCCACCCGAGATATATATATATATATATATATATATATATACCTTTCAACCTGGTGGTTTTTCGGAGTCCGTGCGACGGTTTCTCTTCACACGAAGGTGAAGCTGGTGGCCCCAATAATAGGATATATATATGTACTGTACAGTATATAAGTATAACAGATATGTATATGTTATTTTTTACTTTAACCAATTTATCTGTGAAAACAAGGAAAATAAGAACAATATTACCATGATTTTATTAATCACTTATTCCTTGTTTCAACGACATATTTCATCCGTAGTTTGTTCTAATACATGACATAGTCCTTTTAATACGGACGCATTGAATATAGTTGGTTAAATATTTCTATAATTATTATTTCTGAATTTATAAATACAACGGTATTGCTCCGTTATTTAGAAATGAAATTAATAAAAGGTAATAATTATGTTGTGATAAAATATGTAAACATTTATGTAACAGGAAAACGTCCACAGAAATCACCTACAGCGTTTCCTGAATTTTACTACACTAAAATTTATAAAACATTGCTTAAGAATCATTCAGACTTCTAGCTTTTCTTAGCAAGGTTTACTTCTTCCCAAATATTGAAAATCCTGGTGCTGCTCGTCCAAAACGTCCAAAACGTCCGATTCCAAATCTTTCTCCACCAAACCTTCTCCTCCCAAATCTTCTTCCAAATCTTCTCCTTCCAAATCCCCTTCCAAATCCCCTTCCTCTGAATCCTCCAATTCCTCGAAAAAAATGATATGGGTCAGCAGAGGTGAGATTCAAGAGGGTGACTGATACCATCAGAACAATCATGAATGAAGCCATCTTAAATTAGAAAAAAAGAAAAATAATAATTTCCAAATTATATTTAATGATAGTTTATTACATTTTGTATTTATTTAATTATACTTTCAAAAAGTTAAATAAATTCATTTAAATTTTGCCATTAAAACCTTACAGATTTTAGATTGCGTAACATTTACGCAGTTAGCATATAGCAATTGCACTCAAAATTTAGCTGGATTGCAGGATGCAATTTTATTGTGTTGGAAACAAGTTGTATTCAGGACTCTTCCCAGATTCGTCATGACACGCAGTTATCAAGTTTACTGATGGAATGCATGTCGGCACTTACATAACAATTTAGAATAATAAATTAATGTTCCACAATAAAATGGACAATTACTATATAAACATGTAAACAATTCATCAGTGATGTATTGATGAAAGTCTTCTACAGCAAAATAAAGTTAAAGAGACTTAATATTGAGGTATAATTACGATGAGGTAAGGTACAGTTATAAAAATAAGAGTTTATCTTGTAAAACAAAAAAACTGAATTAGTCCCAAAAACGTTGACACTGGAGGAATTATTTCTATAATCTTAAGGATGAAAAAGGTCTATTTAGCGTTTAATAAGGCGTATTGTAGAGTGATCTTCCATTACCGTGCATTATTTTAAAATGTTCGTTAAGGGTTTCGAGCACGACGCTTAATGCTTAGATGGTGGTAACAATACCCATTCGACCACTGAAAGTTAGTGAAAAAATCAAAATTAATTAATGATAAAAAATAACTGTTAGTCACAAATACTTAAGAATTAACGAAACCCATCCATGTTTTTACCTCTATCTTCGTCATTAATCGCCCTACCACCCAACTTCGTGTCATCCGCAAACTTTGAAACTGTACTGACTAGGCCGACATCTAGATCGTTAATATACAGTATATAAGAAAAAGCAAGGGGCCCAATACAGAATCCTGCATTAGTCCAAGAAGACTCCGCAGTCAACGACCGCCCTCTGTTTCCTACCTCGCAACCACTCTTCTATCCAATTTACTACTACACTCCTGATTCCATGAGCCTTTGGTTTTTCAACGTCTTTCGTGCGGTACGGTGTCAAACGGTTTTTGAAAATCTAAATACACTACATCTATCGCCCGATGATTATCGTAAACTTCAACCACACTTTGGAAAATTTCTAAAAGATTAGTTAAGCAAAATTTGCTTCGCCTAAAACCGTGCTTCTATTTCTAATCAAGTTGTCCAATTCTAAGTTGTGCAATCCCTAATTAATTATCGATTCTAGTAGCTTACCTACAACAGACGTTAAACTGATTGGCCCTGAATTTCCCGCCTATAATTAGAATGATATCATAAGCTGAAATAAATATAAAGTCGGTGAATAACCTATTGGTTGACCTCCCATTGGGGTTCCAAACCTGTTCTTTGCCAGCTACTGTAAAAACTTATTCTTAAATGTTTATTGTAAAAAGGAATTGCAAATAGTAAACATATCATTTACGTATAATAATAATAATATAATAATAATAATAATAATAATAATAATAATAATAGTAATAATAAATTGTGCATTATGGGAACTCCATTGTTAGACAATTCATTAAACATTTCAGAATTTTCTTTTCAATTCTTTGAAAAATTGCTTAGTTGAATTGCTGAAATGTTTAAAGAAATACTTAACTAATGTGAAATTTCTAATGCATAAAACATTTCAAAAGCCACAAAATTAAGACAATGAAATGTTTAACGAAACATTTACTTATATTTATCCCTATCATTATCATTTAGAGTGTAAACGACAGTTGTTTGACTAGAATAGGAAAGTTCAAATTATCGTTTCTTGATGAGGATCCTTCCGAGCTTTCGCCTCTCTTCCCCCGCGCCTTAATACCCTCTCTCAAACTTTTGAGTATACTTCGGTATTTAAAGTATTATTAGAACAAAACTAAATGAAAATTATAAAAGATATCACTCGCAGAATTTAGACATGGTCTTATCGGATAACAAACTGGGTTACAAATTTTCTCTATCCCCTGCCATAACCTTCTATGGGGGTTAAAAACTGTGGGATGGTTAGCTTTTTTTCTGACTGATCGTGTTTAAAATTTAAATTTATTCCTTTCTAATGTAGTTGCATGAACCGTGAAAGTTTGAAAGTTATACTCAACTCCGCTCCTTTGGGTGACACTTCAACGAATAATATACTTCTTCTAAAAGGCTCAGTTGAGCCCATACTATTTAACTATATACAGTTTATAAGGAAATGCAGTATATTAATCAACAATTGTTTCTTACTTTACAGACTAAAAAAATGTTCATTGACACAGTTCACAAGCATACGCGTTGTACGACGGAAATAAATATAGAAATAATTATCGAAATGGATACAGATGAATAAATAGATAGGTAGATAGATAACAAAATTGAAAGATAGATAAACATCTCTAATCATAACTCATAAGTGTAACAACACATATGCACATACCAACTTCATTTTTCTAATAGGCAAGTTTATATGTATGTAACACGTTTGGGATTAATGAACAGATTTAGAGGGTTGTTTCTGGAACCAAATGTTTTGTCACACTGAAATATACTTCATTTGGCTATTTATATATGTGATATGACAGTGAAGGTCATTAGTATGCTATTTAATTTATGAATAATACGTAAATAATAGTTATTTTCTAAACATATCGAAGATGATAAATGCAAAATAATCAATGACAAGCGTAATTTCAATCCAAATAACTTATTACGTGTATGCAATCATGCAACCTACACACATAATTTTTATTCTGTTTTTATATACGAGTGTATATAGACTGTATATATGCCACAACTCAGAATGGTCCCCTGAGAAACTTTTATGTTCTCACAGAGAGTGCATGGAGCAAGGAACTCTTCTGAGATAATTAAAACCACACTAGTCCGAATAAGTAATGATAAATAGAAAATACCAAAGCTTTTCTTTCTCATGATGGAAACTCAACGTGGACAACGGGTCACAAGCAAAAAGGTCCTAAAATACTAAAATATAGCTTCCCCCACCAACCATCTACTAAGCAAATGTGCTAAATGGATAGGACCCACATTTTGGACAGGGTCATGAGTTCAAAGCTAACCAAACACAACTACATTCAGAACCTCAATATACGCAAGAAACCCATTCCATTGACAGCGGATCTAATACGTCAAAGCAAAAGGGTAATTAGTGCATTTTTAGTAAAGAGAAAGTGAGGGGACATTGCGACGAAGAGAGAGGGATTGAAGACAGTCAGTAAGACTAAGAAGCGGGAAACTGATACGAAGGAAAGCTTTTGATCCCACGTGGTCAAGTAGAGCTGTGTGGGTTGATCCACCCGACACATGAGAAGCGTATTCGATACAGGGGCGGAAAAGACCCCTGTACAGAGAGAGTAAGTGGGTCGGGGTAAAGAAACTCTGGAACCGGTACACCACACCTAATATCTGAGAAGCTGTTTTGGAAAGAGAGTATATGTGATTTTTCCAGGAACGATCACGCGAAAAGGAAACGCCAAGAATATAAAGAGAAGAAAAAGGATTGAGTTGTGAATTGTTGTAGGTAAAGGGATAGTCGTGAAAGATTGTAACGAGTAGACAGATGAAGGAACTGAGTTTTTCAAGCACTGAAAGCCACAAAGTTTTCTTTGTCCCAATTAGATATACTGTAGTGTACGATAATAGAAAGACCAGAGGTCAGGTGCACCATAGCCGTCCTATGCGAAGCATGAAGTGACTGTTGAGAGGGATGCTTTATGAAGCGGGTGGAGAAGTGAAGAGTGGAATCATCGGCATAGGAGTGGATAGGACCGGAAGTGCGACTTAATAAATCACTGAAAAATAAAAGGAAAATAGTGAGTGACAAAACAGAGCCTTATATATATACGAGTATATACAGATACATTTTGTGATGAAAATGAGGTAAAAATACGTATTGTATTTGTAAAATTAACAAGAAATATACAAACTCTTTTAAGTTGTTTTTCGTGGTATTTCCGATATGCCAAAGGGAAGTTTTCTCAGGTGGAATTGATTACTTTATAATTCTTTTATTTTTTAAACATGTTACATTGATCACAGACTCGCATGCCTATATTTATAATACAGACCGTCCTTACAAGGTTAAATTGTAAAGTCATTTCGCCGATTTTGTTGGAACTAATACAAACTAACGCAAAGACAAACAGTCTTCACTCAGAAAGTAAACATTGCATAAGGTGTATATTTTATCTATATATTAATTTGTATTTATTAGCAAGAAACCTAACCGGAGCATTCCTGCCTGAATATGCCGTTGGGAAACACGAGATCTGTTTGGGCAAAACTTTTGAGATTCATTTCAACTTTTACGATATAAATATAAGAAAGTAAATAGAAATAATGGAAAATAAAATAAAATTACTTTAATTAATTTCTTCTTTACAAATGAAAATTGAGATAATCTTAGAAATAAACAATACGGAAAAAAATGTAATAAAAAATACGTGATAAAATACCAAAAAATATATTGATTTGTTATTACAAATGAAAAATGAGATAATCTCAAAATAATATCATAGAAATACAAATAAATGTGGCATATTATATGTACTGTGTAACATAAGGGAAATTTTTCAAAAATATAATTTATATAACTTGCGAGTGTATCCGATTTAAGACCGTAAATTTTACATATAATATAGGCCTATTTAAATTTTGAAAAAGGACTGAGATTTTTTGATTAGTAACATTTACGAGTGGCAATATGCATACGCAAATGGGATGTTGTACATTAATAGGAGTTAATAAAATATTGCTTGGTTTTGGAAAAGAAATTAATGATGTTCCCTCTCTGACATTTATAATATATCTGCTTCTTTGTAAGAAATTCCCTGCAGTTTGCATTGAATAATTTAGTTTGTGTATGAAATCATTGGAAAGCCTTGTATTATTATTATGGTTTATATGTGGTTATTTATCTGAGAATGGGGTGAAGTATAGCATCTGTTATTAGGTAACTTGCACATAGTGATATCAATAATTCAATTCCAGTATAAGAGTGATTTAGTTTTATGATATTCAAATGCCTAATCATTGAAGAGGTGTGAAAATTTTGTGTTATCATTGTTCGAGTGAGGTCGAAAGCTGGTTCTAGTGGATATCTTACATAATTCTTTGTACTATCCCATGTTGTAAAGCCTCACTCTAAGTTTGGATGTTTGAATGAATAAATGAGTAATACAGCGTTAGAAGATAATTTTGGGGATTTGTCTTTTTTTTCAGATTTAATTTTATCAAAGAAAACCTAAATATTTTCGATTTCATATGTATGTGAATGATGAAGTTTAATTTGTTATCTAACTTGATGCAAAGCTTTTAAATTCATTTACTTTTGTAAGAAAGTGTTTCCAGTAATTAACGGGGTGTGCGCGATTACAGGATCTTTAGTTACAACCATGAGAGATGGTTTTGTTAAACTCGGTTAAAGCTTGTTTGCACACACCCATTGATAGACATGTTCTAATTGCCTCTGTTTTTCATTTAATAGAGTTAATATCGCGGTGTGAGGAAGCGTGATATCATCCGCATACTGAATACAGTTTTATGTTGTTGAGCTATAAAAATCATTTACATGAATTAAAAAAGTAAGAATGCAAAGATACATCCTTGTGGAACACCACTTTCGATTGCAACATATTCTGATGAAATGTCTTTTAATTTAATATACTGGTGACTATTATAAAGCTATGATTCAAACCAATTTTTCCGCTTATGCCATATACTGTATGTTGAATTTATTTATTAAAATATGATGTGAGGTCGTATATACAGGGTGTCCCGTAAGTCTGGACCCATAGGGAAAAATAATAAAATTACAAATAGTCCAAAAATTTATACATAATATGTTCAAAGTGTCCGCCGTTGTGTCGCACACATAGTTGAAGACGCAATCTCCACTGCGACAGCACTTTCTGAATCACAGTCGCAGAAATTTCTTGACACGCCTCCACAATGCGTGCTTTAAGGTGGAAAATGTTCTGAAGTTTGACCTCGTACACTTTGGCTTTCAAGTGGCCCCACAAATAAAAATCATAATAAAAATAATAAAAAAATAATAATAATAAAATAATAATAATAACATAATAAAAAAATATATATAAATCCCTATGAGTCCAGACTTACGGGACACCCTGTATGTATATATAAACAGGCCCTCTCAGAGGTCCAGGCAGGCCCGGGCCACTTCCAGCTTTTGAGGCCCATAGCTAAACCCAATTATTACTTTCACTGCAAAACATTATATTCAAACCGGAAGTTTTTAAATTTGAGGCCCCCCTTAAGCTTGAGGCCCAGGCCAAATGGCCCTCCTAGCCCCCCCCTCTGTTAGGCCTTGTATATATATATATATTATATATATATAATAAAGGTAAAGGTAAAAATGTGTAAAAAATAATTAATGACTATCAGTGAGAAACGTTTGCACGTAAAATTTTGCTCATTGAATCGTTATTTCTATAAAAGTTCTCAATGAAATTTGCCTGCAAGTATTTTCAATTCAAGTTAAAAAGTTTATCTTGTCAAACAATACTTATGAAAATGATTTAATATTGAAATAACAATAAAATGCGCATGATCTGAAACTACACAGAACTGCAGAGTTTAATTAAGTTTGTTCTTGAGTGATATGGTGAAATAATGGAAATTTTCCTTTACTTTTCATTACTTTTTTTGACATTAAATAACGATGAATCAATTTCCCGACATTTGCAGTGTAGAATTTTTCATGCTGAGTGATGAATACGATTCAAAGTGTCATATTCATTCATTGCTTCGCTTAAATTCAAAAGGCGGCACCTTTGATCTTCGGACTTATCTTCATTGTAATGCTTAAATTTTAAACATCGCCAATGCTAAACTTTACCCGAAAGCTGATCTAGATCCTGAACTTTGGTAATGAAAATCTATCTAGATATTATTTAGATCAGCGGTTCTCAGACTTTTTCTTCTTCTGTACCTCTTGAATTCTTTCACGGGATTTTCTGGATTTTCGAGAGAGATAGACGATTTTTACTTTCTTTACGACCGTGTGACTAAGTGGCCGTTTGTTAATCGTATATAAAATTAAAAGGGTTATATATTCAGGACCCCTTCGCGTACCCCCTAAGATTCCCTCGCGTACCCCTGTGGGTACGCCGTACCCAAGTTTGACAACCACTGATTTTGATAGATATTTTGGTAGCATATATCCTCAACAACAAAATTACTAGGTCGCATTTGCATAATCATTATTTGTTCAGACGATGTAATGAGCTGCGACTGGAAAAGTTGTAAAAGTAGAATTTCAGAATATTCAATGTAAAGTTATTTGCAGAACTATACAGTCCTTCAAAAAGGATATATACAGGGTGTCCCAAAAAAATGTATACACACTTTAAATAATTATAAAGGCAGTGTTTATTAAAATACATTTCATTTTCAAAATGTAATAGAATCTACCGACATTATTTAATTGTTTTGTCAACGCCTGTTTTCAAACTGACGTCCGTTCTGGTCCAGGCACTGCTGATAACGCGAAGCAATGGAATCGCAAACATCACGAAACATTTCGTTTGGTATTTGTGTGCATTCTCGTTCAATGGCTGCTCTCAATTCAGCGACTGCTGCAGGTTTTATAGCGTAGACTTTGTCTTTTAAGTATCCCCATAAAAAAAGTCTAGTGGTGTGAGGTCTGGTGAACGCGGAGGGTATTCTACGAAACCCCTTCGTCCAATCCACATCCACATCGTGCCAAGTACCACTCGCAATATCCACTCTTCGGTCCGGATCATCTTCATTAATAGCATGGACTAATCTTGGAATGTAACTTTTCCATTGACAGCGCTTCAAAATGCGTTGGACAGACGATTCTGAAATTCCTACCTCACGACTAGCTTGCCGCACAGATTTTCTTGGACTTTGGTGATACGTTTCCAGTACTCTTTCTTGCTTTGTGGGGCTTGTCGATGTCCGTGGTCTTCCGGAACGCTTCTTGTGGACATTCTGAACAGTTCCATCGGCTTCAAACTTATCTCTAATTCGAGTGATGGTAAGTCGCGTTGGTGGATCTGTTTGAAACTCCCTCCTAAACTGTCTTTGCACTTCAACTGCGTTTTCACACTTCCAGTAGCATTTTAGAATGAATTTCCTTTGTTCAAAGCTTAGTCTGACTGCCATTATTAATTCTAATGGGTTTAACTTGGAAAGAAAGAAACATCAATTGAGCTATCAGCTGTTAAAGTGTGTATACATTTTTTTGGGACGCCCTGTATATATATATATATTATATATATATATATATATTATATATATATATTTAAATTGGGGATTGGTTAGGTTAAGTCGTAATATTTTCGTTAGTTTTAACGTTTTATTTGATGGATTCATTTAAAAAATGTCTTTTAAAGATCCTAGTGTAGTTTACGTTCCCCAACTTTGACTTAGTGTAGGTTGTGTCCCCTTTTGCGTCAGGGGGACGAAAACTACACTTGCTCCCAAAATCTATATTTAGAGAAAATGTAATCGAAAAAAACACTATTTATGATCATTTTTTCTCTTGTCAAAGTGTAATTATATGAAAATATTTTACATTCACAAAAATGGCAAAGCTTAATAAGTTAAGATGCCCATAAATTTACATTTTCTCTAACTAGCTAAGCTCTAAATATTATAAACTGTAATATCCTGTTCAATATTAATAATAATTCTATGTTACAGTTAGTTGTACGGGTCTTTTCCGTTTGGGGGCTAGCAGCGAATTTAATGAAAATCGGTATATTAATGTAGTTTTGGTCACTGATTTCCAAAATAACTTTTTTTTTTAGAAATGAGAAACAACGTTAGAGTACTTTAAATAATTAATATGTGTTTTAACTAGCTTAAACTAGTTACAGAGGATTGTTTTAAATTGAGCCAGAGTCACAAACTGCTACTGTTTATGAAAATGTGCTCTAAGTGTGGGAAAGTATGTTTCTTTGATAAAAATACCCAGTTCTTTCGTTGCCAAAAGCGTTGGTCAAACGGTAAAAAGTGCAACTTTACGAATATGTTTTTTGAAGAATCCCGGCAGATCTGTAAAAGTAGCAGAAAAAAATCAAGAATTAATGCCCAGTTAGGTCAATGAATGCCCGGTTAGGTCAACTGTAAGCCCTTGACGATTTGTTAGGTTGTCATGATATTTTCGTTAAGAACACATTAATTATTTAAAGTGCTCTAACATGTTTGTTTTTCATTTCTCAAAAAAAGAAAGTTATTTTTTAAATCAGTGACCAAAACTACATTAATATACCGATTTTCATTAAAATTCGCTGCTAGCCTCCAAACGGAAAAGATCCAGTCGTACTTTATAATTTATATTTTAAACATCTTATTATGTTGACTTTATTTTAAGCATTTTAATAATTTCATAAACCCAAATTTTATATCCATTTTTTTATTCAAATTGGCCACCAGGGACTTGAAATTTTAATGAAACATTTTGTTATTGCTTTTATTGTTGAAGAAAGAAAATATCTTCAACATAAGGAAAAACAACTTACTGTAACATATTGGTATTCAGTTTATGAAACTAAAATAAAATTATTTTAGCATTTTACTGAGCAGTAAAACTTTTTAACATCATTTTAGCTACGGTATATGAGTAATAAATTCTGTGATATGTATTGTGGAGTTAGCTAAGGAAGAGCATTTAAACAAATTTGAAATGTAAAAATATGAAAATTGAAAGTTTTCACATTACATTAGTAAAATTTATGAAGGGAATTGATTTTTTAAAATATGGGCAAAGAATCGGCATCGGTATCGGCACTTTTTATTGAAATCGGCTTTGGCTAATTTTGGAATCGGTACATCACGAATAGAATATATTCCAGACTGGAAGTGAGGAGTCAAAGAGTGTTGGATAGTTAGTAGAAGAATTAGGGTAAAGGTAGACAGCGTAGATGTATTTAGTTTGAGATTAGTATGTAAGTCGTAGCCAGAGGGTATAAAATTCGGAGGAATCAAGTTCGGGAATATAAGAACAAGTTAGGTCATTATATATACGCAACATCCATCTCTGAAATAAAATTCAGTGTAGAGAAAGTAAGAAAGTACAAAAAAGGGGTTGCTGTCAGTCGTCCCAGATACCTGAGTTTCAATGAAGCAGAGAAAGTGAAGTTTAGAGGAGGAGAGGTGGTGTTCAACAGATTGAAAATTTGAGGAAAGGCCACGAATGTTGCAGAAATTTATACATGGGGTCTGCATTCTCGGTATCGGCAGCGGGAGAACCAGAAGTGTGGACATTTATGGTCCCCTTCGCAAGGGACTCTGAGCAGGGTTGGCAAAAACCCAGCAAAAACCCAACTGGTTTTTTGCTGGGTAGTTGGATTTTTGCTGGTTTTGGGGGTTTTTGCTGGGTTTTTGCCAACCCTGACTCTGAGGCTCTTGCGGTCGATGCCATTTTGTTGGTTTTTATTAATTTTGAAAAGATTGTGTCATGTATAAAGTACATGTACATGAAGTGAGAAATAGGGAGAATAGTACGTGTCTGAGAGCATGCTTGACTGCTCACAGGTAGATGAGACACGGAAAAAGATTAGCTAAGGAGGACAGTGACAGAAACGGGAGTTCTAGCGCTCCCTGCGTATAGTCCTCCCGGAATATTTCTCCTTGATTGGTGTCTGCAACTTCGTCATATATATATATATATATATATATATATATACACACACACCTTGTTGCTGTTCCGTGCGTTAGTCTCTCTTCACACGTAGGTCAAGCTGGTGGCCCCGCCTCTAGGTCTGGCTTGGTGGAAGTGTGAGTTCCTCGCTTGCGCTCTCCACCGTACATAGCCAGGTACACCCGGCTCATCTGGTACCGTCCTGAGCCAGGCATCTAGTCTTCTCTTGAAGACTTCAACTTTGACCCCTGTAACGTTTCTGAGGTCCTTTGGAAGCTGGTTAAAAAGTCTTGGTCCCATGACAACCAAGCTATTCTCCTTCAGTGTTGAGGAGGTCTCTTGCCGGGCCTTTAATTTGGAAACACTACACAGTCTGCCTTTCCTATTTTCCAGTGTTGTTTGAATGGTAATTGGGTTTTGTTTTTGTATTGGTACCAGTTTTTCGATCATTTTCCATATGTAGATGTACTCTTCTTTCCAGGGAGTAAAATTTAGTTTACGTAGTCTTTCCCAGTAGCTGAATTCTTTGCAGCCATCAATCTTGGCTGTGAAATGTCTTTGTTTATTAATTTCTTCCTTTTTATATGGAGACGTCAAAACTGAGCAGTATTCGAGTTTTGGGATAATCAGTGTTTTTAGCAGGGGAATCATTACTGTCCTGTCCCTTCTTTTGAACGTTCTTAGTACCTGTCCCGCGACTCTTTTTGCTTTATTTATCGCTATCTGATTTTGTGTTTCGAATTTCGCATCATTGGTCATTATTACCCCAAGATCGATCGCTTTCGTGTTCTCCTGCATTTCCTGTCTATTTGGAGCATAATATGCAGTCTGTTTAAGTTCCTCTTTTCTACCATATCTCAAGAGCTGAAATTTTTCGGTGTTAAATGACATGTTGTTGTCTCCTGACCATTTGTATATTTTGTTCGTGTCCCTCTGCAAGGCCTCCACTTCATTTACATCGCTGATTTTTCTGCTGATATTTGTATCGTCCGCAAAGGATGTTGCTATACTGTTGCTGTTTACTCCACTGTCTATGTCTGTTAGCATGATAATGAACAGGAGTGGGGCCAGTACTGTCCTTGTGGTACTAAGCTGCGTATTCCGATTCTGATGATGAGATACCTTGAAATTGACGACCTGTAAACGTTCTCTGAAGAAGTTATAGATCCATTTTCCCACTTTGCCCGTTATTCCCATATATATATATACACACACACACACACACACACACACACACACACACACACACTATATATATATTATATATATATATATATATTGCGACGTAAACGAGGTGGTTTATTTTGTGTATACTTTATGTATTTACTTTTAATTATGAATCTATTATACCTTTCTTTGACCTGTCGTCAATTAAACCACCTCATTCGTTTTACCCCAAGGTTATATATCATTGATGATATTTATACTTTTGTATTACTCTGTTAATTCGCGTTTAGGGGGATAATTATACACCTTTTAAAAAATTGGTATATTCAAGAACTTAAAATCAATTATAATGCAAATAACAATTTTGACGGTAATAAAGATTTGTTTATGGAAATAACTCTTGAGACATTAAATCTTACTTCAAGAATTGATATTTAGAATTAACATAATTCAGTCAATTTGTGACTGTGGGCCAAATGTTTTGGCATGGAATCAATTACCATGAAAAGAATGATACTTAATCATAAGTCAATTAATTAAAATGCATAAACACTTTACATTTGACTCATAGACAATTTTAATCTACAACTAGTAGTTATTTAACTGAATACAGTACTCTTGTAATATGCCAGGTCCTAAATTTTATTAATCGCGCTCATACTACCATTTTAACATGCAATTTCAATTGACTAAATTTTTTTTAACACGATTGGTTCCCTATCCTTTCAATTATATGGACTTTAACATCAATTACTTCCTTTAAATTAAAGATATTTGAGACAATTAACTTTTGTCTTAAGAATTCTGAGATTCAATATTAATACAAGACCAGTAAATAACTTGTATAATATATACGATAAGAGAATACAAATGAAAATAAAAACCCACTCTAATAGACAGAGTTTATTTCCACGACAGTTTCGACGCCCACTGGCATCCTCCTCGGTGGATACAGAAACATGAATGAACCAAAACAAGAGGGAAAAACAGTCCAGGGACCGACCGTTAAGAAATTCGCACCTAGGTTAGATCCCATTCTCCCGACATCGGAAGGGCATTTTCATTAAGTACATTCGCGCAAATTTAAAACTATCTTCCTGTTCTAAACATACAGATTCTATTATATTTTTTTTACATAATTATTACATTTATTATTAAATTTATTACATTTAATATTGCATAATTCTTTATTACAGAAATTATAAATTTATTATTACATTGGTTATTACATTATTGTTTATTATACAGAACTTATAAACCGAAAAACGAATGAAAAAAGCCGATTAGGAAACAATCCAGAGATCATTGAGAAATTCGCACCTAGGTTAGATACAGTTCTCCCGACACTGGAAGGGCATTTTATTACAGGGTTCGCTTATAAGTACATTCCCACAAATTAAAACTATCTTCTTGTTCTATACATACAGATTTTAATATTTTGACATAATTACTGCATTTATTATTACATTTACATTTTTTTAACATTTATTATTATTACCTTTACCCTAATTATTAAATTTATAATATTACCTTTATTATTACATCTGTTGCATTTATATTTATTTCCACATTTATTACTTCCATTATTACATTTACTAAAGGCGAGTAAGGAAACATTCCAATCCAGAGACATTTAAGAAATTCACACTTAGGTTCGAACACGTTCCCACGACTCCGTAAGGGATTTTTTGACCAAGAATCTCATTAAAGGGTCTAACTTATAAGTACCTTCGCACAAATTAAAATTATCTACTTTTTCTATACACACAGATTCTATTATTTTTCTTTTGACATAATTATTACATTTATAAAGTACCTTACTTGATTCCCAATCTATAGCATGATTATTTTGGCTGGCGTGATAAAAAATGGCATTATTAGTATTACAACTTCTGAAGGCATATTTGTGTTCTTTAATACGGGTTTCAATATTTCTTCCAGTTTCTCCCACGTATACTAAATCACAACTTTTACAGGGAATGCTGTAGACACAGGCTTGTTCCTCTTTTGCCACGTTATTCCTAACCAATTTACTTTTCACGGTAGACGAATATTTGAACGCCAAAGCAAACTTAAAATCTTTCGTCAACGGTTTTACTCTTTCTAAGCTGGCAATGTAAGGCAAACTCACATATTGTTTTTGGTTAACTGAAGGTTCCCGAGGGGCATAAAAAGATTTTCTGGCTTTAAAATACGCCTTTCTGATAAACCACTCGGGATATTTTAAATCCTTAAAAATGTTCCAAATCTTTGAATTTTCCGGGTCCAGCAAATGTGGGCTACAAATCCTGAGTGCTCTTCAGTTAACCAAAAACAATATGTGAGTTTGCCTTACATTGCCGGCTTAGAAAGAGTAAAACCGTTGACGAAAGATTTTAAGTTTGCTTTGGCGTTCAAATATTCGTCTACCGTGAAAAGTAAATTGGTTAGGAATAACGTGGCAAAAGAGGAACAAGCCTGTGTCTACAGCATTCCCTGTAAAAGTTGTGATTTAGTATACGTGGGAGAAACTGGAAGAAATATTGAAACCCGTATTAAAGAACACAAATATGCCTTCAGAAGTTGTAATACTAATAATGCCATTTTTTATCACGCCAGCCAAAATAATCATGCTATAGATTGGGAATCAATTAAGGTACTTTATAAATGTAATAATTATGTCAAAAGAAAAATAATAGAATCTGTGTGTATAGAAAAAGTAGATAATTTTAATTTGTGCGAAGGTACTTATAAGTTAGACCCTTTAATGAGATTCTTGGTCAAAAAATCCCTTACGGAGTCGTGGGAACGTGTTCGAACCTAAGTGTGAATTTCTTAAATGTCTCTGGATTGGAATGTTTCCTTACTCGCCTTTAGTAAATGTAATAATGGAAGTAATAAATGTGGAAATAAATATAAATGCAACAGATGTAATAATAAAGGTAATATTATAAATTTAATAACACTGGTCAACAAAGATTTTTCATCAGAGTAAAATTTGTGTTGGCTGGATAGCATTTTTCACGCTGATTCCAAAACTGCATTCAGATATTTTCTAGCACGTATAGTTTTCAAGATGAAGGCATATACAGGGTGTCCCAGAATTAACTATCTATTTCAATGAATCGGACAAATTTTTTAAAAACACACTTTTATTTATGTTTATCATGTTTAATATGTGTTAAAAATGTATAAATTTCTAAATTTTTTTCATAATTTTTTCATTATCTGGTCCAATGAAAGACCGTCTGAAGTCATAGAATGGCAAAGAGACTCTCCAAAAGTTAACGTGTGGCTTGGAATGACCAAATCCAAAATTTATGGAGCACCATAAATTTGGATTTGGTCATTCCAAGCCACACGTTAACTTTTGGAGAGTCTCTCTGCCATTCTATGACTTCAGACGGTCTTTCATTGGACCAGATAATGAAAAAATTATGAAAATAAAATTATGAATTTTTTTTAGAAATTTATACATTTTTAACACATATTAAACATGATAAACATAAATAAAAGTGTGTTTTTAAAAAATTTGTCCGATTTCATTGAAATAGTTAATTCTGGGACACCCTGTATATAACTACACAGATTTAACCATTTTAAATAGGCAAAATACTAATATTTCAACATTTGATTGTGTTTATTTTATTGTTTTTTTAGTTTATTCATCTTATTTATTTCAATTATCTTAATTATACATCTTATGTATTTCAGGTGTGAGCTTTTACGTCTAGCAGCATTGTGATTCAGGCAACAACGCCGTGCTTTGTGTGTCAAAAGATCAGTCCAGTCCAAGAACTTGTTGTGTCAAGTTGGTGTGCAATTTTTTTTGAATTTATAGTTTGCTCAGGTCAGTCAACATGCCTCGACAATGTAAGAATGACCCCGACAAGTTCTGTTTCGTACGCGGCCAGTTCACAACTAAAACACAGCGACGAAGTATTACAACCGACATTAAGAAAATATACAAGCTATACTTTGGTTGCCATCTAGGTGACCAAGATAAACCATGGGCGCCACATCAAATCTGTTCTGGCTGTTCAAATGGATTACGTGATTGGCTTAACAAAAAGAAAGCTTCAATGCCATTTGCCATACCCATGATATGGAGGGAGCCGAGAGATCATCATGAAGACTGTTATTTTTGTAGTGTGAACTTAATGGGGTTTTCTGCCAAGAACAAACACCAGATTGTATATCCAAACTTGGATTCAGCACGTAGACCAGTAAAACATGATGAAACATTGCCCATTCCAATTCCCCCAAGTTATAGGCTAGATTCTATCATAGATGACATGGAAAGTGATGAAGGTGCAACTGGCGTTTCCGGACCATCTACAGAACCAGAGTACACTTTTGAAAGTAGACATTTAGAGCCTAAAAAGTTAACCCAAAGACAGTTGAATGATCTTGTTAGAGACTTATCGCTGTCTAAAGAGAAATCAGAGCTTCTCGCCTCAAGACTAAAGGAGAACAATTTACTTGAGAACAATGTTCGTATTAGTTAATACCGAAAGCGGAATTTTGAATTAACAGCATTCTTTTCAGTAGACGGTCCTCTCTGTTATTGCTATGACATCAATGGACTATTTACAGCCATATCTCAGACGTATGTGGCATCTGAGTGGCGCCTCTTTATTGATTCGTCGCAGAGAAGCCTGAAAGCAGTTCTTTTGCATAATGGTAATATAATGCCATCCATCCCCATTGCCCATTCCGTCCATCTAAAAGAGACATATGACAATATGGATATACTACTTAAGGCAATCAAATACGACAGTCATCAATGGAATGTTTGTGGAGATCTAAAAGTTATAGGAATGCTTATGGGTATGCAGTCAGGATTCACAAATGGATATGTGAAAACTTTCTTGGAAGCAACAAGTCACCTGCGTATAAGGATGGAGTCAAGAACCTCCTTGATGCCTTCAAAGAAATGGAGTGTCGAATGTAGTTAAAAATTTACTTCCTGCATTCCCACTTAGATTTCTTTCCTGAAAACCTTGGTGCAGTGAGTGACGAGCAAGGAGAGCGCTTCCATCAAGATATTCAGATGATGGAGAAGCGCTACCAAGGATATTGGAATGAAAGCATGATGGCGGACCATTGTTGGATGCTGTATCGTGAGAATCCAGGCCAAATTTACAAAAGGAAATCACACTCACAGCTCTTTTAATAAAATAATCAGTGGTGGGCACCGTTAACCAAAAAGTTAACTTCGTTAACCGCTAATCCGTTAACCAAAATGTTAACTTCGTTAACCGTTAATCCGTTAATTCGTTAAACATGTAACGGAAGTTACCGATAAACCGTTAACGTTAACTTTTATTATAAAAAAAATGAAAAACACAATATATATATATATATTTTAATTTTCCCTCTTCTTCTCGTTCTCCATTTTGTCCATGAGATGCATGTTGCCCTTCATGAAAATTAGCATATCAAAGTTTTCATCAGACAGGGATGATCTCTTGGCCCTCAGGATGTCCTTGCCCATAGAGAACAAACGCTCCACTGCAGCACTGGAGGGGATGGCTGTGTTGAGCTTGATGAACAAGTCCACCAACACTTGCTCACCCAAGAAGGCAGCATCTTGAAAGTACCGGCAGGATCAACCGGGTAGAAAAATAATTATGGAGATTTTAAAGATGTGGTACCTAGAAGTACCGCCAGGACATAAAGGGTTAAGGTGAAAACGCTCCCATTGTAAGACATCAATTGACTTAATTTATGTCATCAAAGTGACATGAGAATTGAAATCTTACCTGATCAGTTTTATGGTTCTTGAAATGTATCAAGGAGACTACTAATAAGGTACTCACAGACATATTATAAATATACATGACTTACTTGACAACGATTATTTTTAAATATTCACTAGCACAAACATGTTGCGCAAGAGACAGACTGCAAATGAAACGAATGTAGTTATTTGTTGTAATTGTTACATATATATTATTGAAAGTGCCTTAAAATGCTCGTGATATTTCTTGAAAGAAGTTGAAACATTCAACTCAAATGGCAAATCTTTCAGCCTGATTTTACAGTCGACCATGTTTTGCTCAAACCAATGCCATAAATAACTACCATATTTGGTAAGACACAAATTGTGGCGACGGAAACAAATATATCGCCTGATTTTGCACTGCGGAAATGGAAATTCGTTCATCACTATTAACAGTGGCGGATTAATTGCGCACCTGCTCAGCACTGAAAATAATATAAACTTTTAAACGTTTATTTATGAATTTTTTGGGTTAACGGACTTGAGTTAACGGAAGTTAAATGTAACGGAAGTTAATTAGTCCGATAATGATTTTCAAAGTTAACTTAAAAGTTAAATCGTTAACGAAAAAGTTAACTTCGTTAATTAACGATTAACGGATTAACGGTTTGTGCCCAGCTTTGAAAATAATGTATATTAGGGTTATGACTTTTTAATTTTTTGTCATAAATATTGTTTCCTGTATCATCAATCGATGAACTTTGCTTGAAAACAATAAAAAAGGGCCTAATTCTTCAGAATTAAAAAAAAATGTCACCCCGAAAGCAAATACAGTGGTGACCCCGTTACTCGAACGACCTATTACTCGAACAAATCGTTACTCGAACCGAAAAATTCGGAAAATATAAAAAAATAGGGACTCGTTACTCGAGCGCATTTCCGTTACTCGAACGCCCGAGGCGTAATGCGCGTACAGTATATTTGTTTGAGCGTTTGCCCGCCAACACAGCTTCCCACGCTCTTCAGTTCCCATGGACCAGCAAGTCATCTCTAACTTTAAGAAGCTCTACACTAAGAGCATGTTCGAGAGATGCTTTGATGTGACGAATGGGACCGATTTGACCCTCAGAGACTTTTGGAAGGATCATTTCAACATCCTTCATGCCATCCGGATCATCGTCAAATCCTGGGCTGCTGTGACTACCAGGACATTGAACTCTGCCTGGAGGAAGCTTTGGCGGGAATGTGTAGCTGATCGCGACTTTGAGGTCTTCCAGGAAGCACCTGTTGTTCCTGCCATAGTGTCTCTAGGGACGTCCATGGGCCTGGAGATGGATGCCGACGACGTGGAGGAGCTCCTGGATGAGCACAAGACGGAGCTGACCACAGATGAGCTCCAGCACCTCCTTGAGCAGAACAAGCAAGAGGCTGAAGATGAGGTCTCCGCTACAGAGGATGAGGAAGAAAAGAAGAACCTGCCTTCTGAGAAGATCAAGAAACTCCTCAGCCATTGGGAGGCAGTGCAGGCCATTGTAGAGGAGACGTTCCCTAACAAGGCAATTTCAGACAGATGTGTTGATATTTTCAATGACAATGTTATACGCCACTACTCGAACATTTTGAAGGGTCGTCAACGTCAGGTTACACTCGAACGCTGGATCAAGCCCTCTACGTCGGAACCCGAAGTGGACGTTCCTGACGTTCTTCTGGAAGGTGATTCACTTCCAAAAGGTTCTAAGAACCTACCTCCCTCTCCTCCTCCTCCAACCAAGCCCATCATCAAGCCTCCTTCTGGTAAGTACACTTAAAACCTTTTTTACTTTTTACATTTTACCTTTTTTACTTTAAATTTTATTAATTATTATTACTAATTATTAATAAAATTAATAAAATTAGAATAATTATATAATAATTTGTATAATTAAAGCATATTTTAAAGTTTAAAATTTGAGTTTGGGGGTCCAGGAACGCATTATTTCTATTTCTATTAATTTAAAGGCAATTAATTAGTTTGTTACTCGAACTTTTCATTAGTCGAACCGCCTCCAGAAACGAATTAAATTCGAGTAACGAGGTACCACTGTATAGTATATTAGTATATTCGAGACAGCTGCATTGCACCATTCTAGATTGGTTACCTGATGATTATCATAAATTGTCCAATATCTTGCAACAATACCGAAAAGCATTAAATACTCTGGAAAATCACTGGAACAGAGACCCATCTGCAATAGCTATACCAAGGAGCAACCAATATTTATTATTTTATTAATTTTTTATTTTTTATTTTGGGGTGAAGTTTTTTCAAAATATATCGAAAAAACTGTTATTTTCATTGTCATGGGGCAAAAGTTTATCGATTTATGATACAGGAACATGAGGTTATAAAAATGTCATAACCCTAATGTATATATTCTTTATTTATAAGTACATTGAATAAAGTATATGATGTATTTGTTGTTTAGCATTCCTAAGTGTGATCTATACATCCATAAATTTTCTTATAGCAATATCAAAAACTTAAAAATATCAAAACCACTGTATCTATATAACTATACGTGCTAGGAAAAAAATAAAACCAGATTCGGAATCAGCGCGAAACATGCATTAAGAAAAGTGTGATCATGTTTGTGATGAGAAAAAAAAGTTTCATTTTGTTGGCCAGTGTAATTAGGGTAAAGGTAATAATAATAAATGTTAAAAAAAATGTAAATGTAATAATAAATGCAGTAATTATGTCAAAATATTAAAATCTGTATGTATAGAACAAGAAGATAGTTTTAATTTGTGGGAATGTACTTATAAGCGAACCCTGTAATAAAATGCCCTTCCAGTGTCGGGAGAACGGTATCTAACGTAGATGCGAATTTCTCAATGATCTCTGGATTGTTTCCTAATCAGCTTTTTTCATTCGTTTTTCGGTTTATAAGTTCTGTATAATAAACAATAATGTAATAACCAATGTAATAATAAATTTATAATTTCTGTAATAAATAATTATGCAATATTAAATGTAATAAATTTAATAATAAATGTAATAATTATGTAAAAAAAATATAATAGAATCTGTATGTTTAGAACAGGAAGATAGTTTTAAAATTTGCGCGAATGTACTTAATGAAAATGCCCTTCCGGTGTCGGGAGAATGGGATCTAACCTAGGTGCGAATTTCTTAACGGTCGGTCCCTGGACTGTTTTTCCCTCTTGTTTTGGTTCATTCGTGTTTCTGTATCCACCCGAGGAGGATGCCAGTGGGCGTCGAAACTGTCGTGGAAATAAACTCTGTCTATTAGAGTGGGTTTTTATTTTCATATTTTGACCTTCACGTAGAAAAAAGTGAAGTTTTTTGCATTTAGAATACAAATGAATGTATAATGTCAATAATTACAAAACGTCAGATACTTATCTTGTGGATGTAAACCCTTTTTATGTATGGTTTTTAATCCTTGTAATTATGTACTTATACTCGTACTTTCGCTTTGTCTCTCCCGCTTTCTAAGAGAAATTTTAAGAGGAGACAATTTTTACGTCTTAGTTGAGCTAAGTCCGTTTTCTATGCCTTTCGAGGCTAACTTTTTTTGTGGGTATTTTAAACCGACTTGAAATTTCGTTTCACTTTACGAGATTTTAGTCGATTTTTTAACTACTCCACTTTTAACTACTCCACTGTTACCCGAAATTTCCTTTATTTCGAAGGAAACGTTCGTATTAATATATACGAAACTAACTTTTCTGAAGAACTTGTTTTTCTTTCCTTGCAGGAAGAATTTACTTTAATTCTTTTTTTTTTTTTAAAACACAGGGTTCGTGAAAACGATCTTTATTCGACCATTGTTTGGAATGCACTAATTGTTTTTCTTTGTCTCATACCCTCTCTCTTTGTTTCGAGGTGGGCATCTTCCCGCTTCGAATTTATATGTTTTCCGGCAAACATTTATCCCATCTTTTTTTTGATAATTCCTATTTGTAGGAATTATTTACCTTTTATAAGGTGTAATTTTATGTGCCAATTACCTGTTAATGATGTACCAATTAACTTTCAACGGAGCCCTTCCATTTTATACGTAAATGAACGTTAACTTTTGAACGCCTTTTCATTTTATACGTAAATGAACGTTAACTTTTGAACGCCTTTTCATTTTATACTTAAATGAACGCTAACTTCTGAAACATCCCCTTTCTTTGTTTGAGGGAGTGGAACCCACGTGTTTGGGCTACATTTCGTTTGAAAATTAAATTCTTTATATTAATTTATTTTCCAGAGTATCTGGGTATCCTTCATAGGTTATTTTTAACCGAATTATTTAGAATTGAATAGATAATTAAATTCATGGAATCTATTAAACTATTTCCCCCTCAGCTTCAGAGAGGGGGAACATAGTTTAAAAGGTCAATATTAGAGAGGAGATAATTTAACAGGATTTACTTATCGTTGAAAAGGTCAACATTGGGGTGGTGATTGTTGGAAAGAGTTTTTCTTATGTAGAATTTAAATCTGAATCTATTTTTTTCTATGGTATTTCTTGTGCAAATTGATATTAACGGAGATATAAGCAATTTATGGATCGATTAAAATTGATTGAAATAGTATGGTAGTAATTATTCGTTTTACTCCTGCGAGTCGATTATGATATGAGAATAGGTTTTTCTGGTGTATTTTGGTGTTTTATTCAAATTTGACCTTCATTTCTTGTGCAAATGAATTATTGAATGCCCGGTTAGGTTAATTGAATGCCCGGTTAGGTCAACTGTAGGCCCTTGATGATTGGTTAGGGTGTCGTGATATTTTCGTTAGTTTTAATGATAATATCACGACTTAACCCAACTAACGAAAATATCACGACAACCTAACCAATCATCAAGGGCCTACAGTTGACCTAACCGGGCATTTAATAATTCATTTGCACAAGAAATGAAGGTCAGATTTGAATAAAACACCAAAATACACCAGAAAAACCCATTCTCATCAATCATACATTCTAATGAATGGAGGGCTTATCGCGGCATTCAAGGGTTAGGATTCTAGCACCGGACTCTAAATCACAGTGTTAATTTTGCTGAGCCAAACGGTGTCCATACGCAGCACAGAGAACGCATAAACAACGCATTAAAGAATGATGGGATGCAAGTGCAATTTCTTACTCTGGTAACTGCAAGAATTTATGTGGCGCGATAGATTTAATGAAAATGCTTTTAATAACTTATGTGAGCATATTAAAATATTTTATCTTATGTAAATAAATCACTGGTCAACAAAGTTTTTGTCACAGAGATATTTTTACTTGAACTACCCTATGTGTAATTTTTTACGTTAATTACGAAAATGAAAACAGAATTTTTCTATCACCCGCAGTTTTAGAGTGACACACGAATTTACATTACTTAGGATTTGAGTGAGAATAGGAAGGGGGTGGGGGTCTGCTCCTTCCTCTTCCTCTGCTTATAAGTTGCTACACGTCACTGTTGACTTTCATTTGTCAGTTACTCATTTGATTTCACTCAGTGAACATCGTGCATTTTATTCGTGATTTTCCTTAATCATTTTTTGTGTCAGTGCGTTCGTATTGTTTCATGATAGAATGCCACGCAAGTGTGTCAACCATCCAAACTGTTTCTGTTATGTGTGCAGAGAGTTAACACTTAAATTTCAAAGGCAAAATTTCACCCCTCTCGTCAAAAAAGCATACAAACTTTATTTTGGTTGCAAGGTAGGGGATCAGAACAAGACGTGGGCACCTCATATATGCTGTATTACGTGTTTAAGACTTCTGACAGGCTGGCTAAATGCGTCTCGTCAAATGCTGTTTGCTGTTCCGATGATATGGAGAGAGCCGAAAGACCATTTAACGGATTGTTATTTCTGCTTAACAAATATGCTAGGCATTACTGCGAAATCTAAACATATCGTACAATACCCAAATTTACCATCAGCCATAAGGCCTGTTTTACATAATAAACATTTGCCAGTACCAAGGCCACTGGAAACGTGGAGTTTAAATGATGAAAATGAAATTGATGTACAATGGTAATGACGAAGCTGAAAATGGTTTACTGACGGACGATGTTGATCCAATGTTTGAACCATCTTGTTCATCGACAGAGCCTCACTTAATATCTCAAGCAGACCTGAGCGAGCTTGTCTGTGATCTGAAATTGTCAAAAGATCAATCCGAACTTTCGGCTTCCAGGTTGAAAGGTTGGAATCTTCAAGAAAAAGGCACTAAGATATCTTTTTACCACAAGCATCAAAGAAACTTTCTACCCTCTCATGAAAACCCTTGGCCAACAACATGATACAAACGAATGGCGCCTATTTATTGATTCCTCGAAGCTGAGTTTAAAAACTGTATTACTCCATAATGAAAATAAATACCCTTCAGTTCCATTAGCACATGCCGTACATATGAAGGAATCATACGACAATATGCACCTGCTTGTGAAACATATCTAATATGATAAATACTCTTGGCATATCTGTGGAGAATTGAAAGTGATTGCACATCTTCTTGATTTACAACTGGGTTATACGAAATTCTCTTGTTTCCTCTGTGAATGGGACAGCAGAGCACGGGAAAGCCATTACTCAAAGAAACAATGGCCACTTCGACAAGCGTTGATTCCAGGGCATAAAAATCTCATCAGTTCTCCTCTTCTTAATCCAAAAAAAGTTATTTGCCACCACTACATATTAAACTTGGTTTAATGGAAAATTTTGTTAAGGCTATGGATCAAAATGGCAGGAGGGGGGGGTCTCTACTTGAAACAGAAATTTCCGAGGATCAGCGAGGTCAAAATCAAAGAAGGGATATTTGTGGTCCTGCAAATTAGAGAAATCATGAGAGACAGCGCGTTTGATGAAACTCTAAGTGTAGTTGAAGGAGCAGCTTGGAGAGCATTTAAAGTAGTTAATACAAATTTCCTCGGAAACTTCAAGGCCGAAAATTAAGAGTCACTTGTTGAAGAACTTCTCAAGGCCTACAAAGACGTGGTGTACAACATGTTGAAAATTCATTTTCTTGACTCACATCTCGACTTCTTCCCAACAAACTTAGGCGATGTTAGTGATGAGCATGGGGAACGCTTTCATCAACAAATATCCACGATGGAGAAGAGATACCAGGGCAAGTGGAGCCCCAGCATGTTGGATGACTACTGCTGGACATTGTCAAGGGATGGCCCAGACGCGAAATACAAGCGTAAATCATCAGTAGCCACATTTCAGGTGAATTCAATATGCATTTTCTACTTTGATATTGCTATTACGCCTATAAATTAGTCCAAATTTCATTTTCGATTCACTCAATATTGGTGGGTGATAGAAAAATTTTGAGGCCATTTTTGAACTCAGCGGTGAAAAACCTATAAGGTCCACCCATTTTTGTTCATGTGACAAATAAAAAGTTCGATTTTGTCAACCAGTGTAATGGTTCTCTGTTTATTAGATGTTTGCAATAAATAATAAATTTGTTATTATTGTTTTCTTATCTTATTTTGGTCAATTTGCAGACTTCCAACAGATTTCCAGATTTCCAGATTTCCAACTTTGGGGGGGGGGGGGGATATAATTGAAAAGATCAACATTGGGGTGGTGATTGCTGAAAGAGTATGTTGTGGGGGAAATAGTTTAAAAGATCCAATTCATGTCCTTCTCCCTAATTTACGCGAATGTTTCAACATGCATGTGTTTTAATTCACGTATTTAAGAATTTCCAAACGTCGTCTGAGAGACGCAATGGACACGCCATTTTGCCCAACAAAGAACTCTTCATTTGAGCTAATGCATAACTTAGTTGATTCTGGTATTGATACATACTCATTCATTCTTACATCTATATGAATAATTATACACACAATTCAATTTATTCGTGTGCACGATCAACTCCTTTGTGGCTAATTAATAACCAGTAATTAATTAACGTTATGATTCATTCCCATACATAACAATATATATATATATATATATATATATATATATAACGTAAAGAACTACGCTTGTATAGGAGAATATTCCGCGCAAGATGAGAGAGAGAGAGAACGAAACAAATGAAAAAATGAGGTAACCACCCGGGAATCGAACCCGGGATCTTCCGATTGCCGGTCAGATATGATAACCATTACACCATGGGCCTCACTCAATCAAACGTCGTAACTCTTCTACATACGCGCAGAAACCAATGCCCCAAGGGGGCACCTTCCGCATGCCGTACATTATATACATTTAAACTGCAAACACGCAGTATAATTAACAAGCGTCGTTCTTTACGTTAATTATACTGCGTGTTTGCAGTTTAAATGTATATATTATATATATATATATATATATATATAATATATATATATATAATGGTATTTAAATTACGTTTTTATTTATGATTTATATTTTTTATTTACGCCTATTTGACCTTCAAACCACCGTATACAAAAATCACACTATATTGTTTGTCTGTATGAAAATGAAAATGAAAATGAAAAGATTTATTGGCAGACCATAGTACATATGACAAATATTAATAATACAATGACAATTCACGTACTAAGGATAGAAATATATACAATTAATGAGAAATAATGCAGTAATATTGAAGTTAAGTGGAGCCACAGACAGACGTTTTCGTACCATGAATTCCATAGCTTAGAAGACATACGGTAGCACTCATGGACATCTTGGGTGATCGGGTTAGGTGATTTTTTAATTATTTGCATTTGACTGTATTGATCACATCTTGTTACCTTCGGGAAGTTCAGGACATTCTGGGTAGCAAACATTTGCGAAACTGAGCATCTCGGGAGTAATTTATGTAAGAGTCTAAAAGACCTGTTGTACAGCGAATTCAGGGTTCTGCCAGAACCTTTTTTATAATTCACCAGAGTTGCTGTCCGTATATATTACTGTAGAAAGTACGAAAGAGAGTGTCTTTAGCTTCACTTGTACAGACCCGGAAGTTCCTTATAGTTATATTCGCTTTAGCACAAAGGCTTCGAGAGTGTTTTCTTATATCTGAATCATCACTCAAGGAGCTGGTGATAGTTTGGCCCAAATACTTAAACTCTTGTACTTCCTCAATTACTTTACCTCTCATTTTAAATCTAATATCACTGGCAGATTAGAGCTTTTGTAACATTAAAAAGAATATCATATTTCTGCAAATACACTTCGCAAACTTTTAATAGCCAATCCAGACCTTTAACAGAGGGACTTATTAACACCATATCATCGGCATAAACTAAGTTATTTATCCTTGTGTTATCTATACAACATCCAACTGTTGCCTCATTAAGTAAAACAATTAATCCGTCAATATACACATTAAACAGCATAGGAGAGAGCAAGGAGACTTGCCTCACCCCACAAGAGGAGCCAAAACATTCGGATAGTACATTGCCCCACCTAACGGTAAAAGATTGGTGGGAATACCAAAATTTCAATAAAATTTAACATGTATGATACATGGGAACTTTCCTGTCTTCTAGTTTTTTAAATAAAATATTGTGGTTCACTCTATCATATGCTTTACTTATATCTAGGAAACAGCTATAAATAGTTGAATTACTGTTAGTGTGTTTAGATATAATTTCCTTAAATGCATAGATACACAGGTCACTTGAGTGGGACCTTCAAAACCAAACTGATTAGATGTCCATAAGTAATCACTTAATCGGAGTAACAAGAGTTTTTCTAGTAGTTTCGAGATGAAGGAGGCGACAGCAATAGGCCTGTAATTATTGCTGGATAGAATGTCCCCATACTTATTTTTGACCATGGGCAACATATATACCCTCATGAACTCTGCAAGAATATAGCTATGAGCAAGCATGGCTGATAAGAGCAATGATATATGCAGATACCACGTCATTCGCATATTTTAAGTGCTCATTCGATTGGTCAGCTACCCCTGACGCAGAACCAGTCTTCAACTCTTTAATTAATCTCTTTTCTTCAAGAACTGATATCAAAGTATTTTTCCTTGTCTATCCCACAGACGTTTCGCTGCACTCTATCTTAAGATTATCCGTACTCACACTATTAAGAATGTTTGAGTAGTGTTTTTCTACAGCTTTGCAATTTCATCCTCCCCCGACACCCCATTGACTCTCGGAGGGAGGGTATTTTTGACACTCGTTTGATTCTTAATGAATTTCCAAAATTTGTTATTATCGTTATTTAAGTGAGCTTCACAGACATTTGATGCTCGAATAGAATCTTGTTTCTATTTATATCGCCTTAGGGCTGCCTTATATTGACCCCTACTTCTACACATATTCATGTCAGGGATGCCACTCCTTAGGATTTATGCCAAGATCTTGGCATTTTCAGCGATACCTTGGAATATTGGAATTTCTTTAAACAAATATTGCAAATCTTGGGACATATATATCATGGGATTTCTTGGGATTTTTTATAAGTGAATCTTGGGTTTTTTAAATTTCTGAGTGGCACCTCTGATTCATGTATACTGACCTTAATCTGGGTCAGTAGTATGATGGCAAAATGGTAGAGGAATTTTGGGTGCCCTGAAACCCTGTCCATGGAGGGGCCCCCCTGAAGGCCGTCGCTTTCGTTATGAGGGTCCCCCCTTACTTAAGTTCTTAACCCATTTAGGGGGTCTCACCATCCTTAATGAAGGGCATTTGACCCTTGATAGCCCCCTGCGGGGCCCCATCCTCCTTAAAAAAAAGATTGGTCTTCACCTTCCTTCAAAAAAGAAAAAGATTCATCTTCACCTTCCTTAGAAAAAAAAATGGATTCATCCTCGCCTTCCTTCAAAAAAACAAAACCTTCATGGTCTTTTACGAGACAAACAAACACTCGAGTACTTTTTGTTCCGGTGCGCTCGTCGTGTTCGCGGTCCCCGTTAGTTTTAGCTGCAGGGGGAGCAAACATTCTGAAAATAGCAATAAAAACTTAAAAATAAATATCTGGAAAAGGGTTTAATAGAGGTCACAAGATTATGCATCGACCTCAAAACATACAAGAGGTGTATATTATTATAATCGAATACCATATTATCTCTTGAAATGTATTACCGATTTCGTATGTTAGCAATTGCGAACATCACAAAATACAAACTCAGATTAATCACGTTTTAAATCATTAACAATTTCTTTGTTTAATAAATGTATTATATGAAGTTAAATAAAAATATTAAATAAAATTAAAATAAACATTTTATTTTCAATTATAGGAGTAACTTTTGCTTTTCTAATTAAAATTCGTTTATTCAACACTAATATGAAATGAAGCGAAATGGAATGAATTGAAAAGGCTTATTGGCAGATTATAGTCCATATGACAAATATTATTAAACTACATTATGCAATTAAACTTACAATTAAGTGTTTAACCGGCAGACCTATTATTATTTAGCTTCATTAACATCTTAAACATTATTTATCTATCGTCATTATATATATATATGGGATGAATTTCACAATTAAGCACGTGAAACGAGTGGATGTTGCAAACATATATATATTATATATATTATATATATACCAATTGTGATTAAATACTTAAGAAAGAAATATGCAAATACTGTCCACTGAATCAGTATATGCGGACAAAGTTGGGGAACGCAAACTACACTAGGATAATGTAGGGGAACGTAAACTACACCTGGATAATGTAGGGGAACGTAAACTACACTTGCTCCAAATTTTGTTTTGTAATAAAAATTTAAACACTTCAAAGAATCGGAGAGAGAATCGGCTAAATTTGGCCGATGCCGATGCTGATTACTTAGTACACCACTATATTCTGTCCCATTCTCCTTTCGATGAAATCTCCTGTTAGGTCATTTCAATGTTCACCACCACCTTTGGCTTTCCTCACATTTCACTGACATCCCTGGTGAACTAGCTTACAACTTTTCTATCCTGAATTACCTAGAACAGATTGTACAGCACCCTACTCGTATCCCAGATCGCCTTGGAGATAAGCCTAACATTCTGGATTTATTTCTCACCACTCCTCTTTCTTCTTACTCTGTTAAACCATTTTCTCCGTTCGGCTCCTCCGACCACAATCTTATATCTGTTTCCTGTCCTGTCGCTCCAATTCGGCCTTTGGATCCTACCAAGAGGAGACGTCTTTTGGCACTTTGGCGCTGCTGATTGGGAGGCCCTTGGGAAGTATTCTGTGATGTCCCACCCACGGAGGTGATTCTCTCCGGCATGGAGGCGTACTTTCCATATTCTGTTCCTACTACTAATGGAAAAAACCTTGGTTTAATTTTACTTGTTCTAATGTTATCCGCAACAGAGAGGAAGCTTTCGTTCCCATCCAACTCCTAACTCTCACTTAGCCTATATTCGTGCCTGGAATCATGCCATATCTGTTCTTCGTCTCGCCAAAAATTTCTTCATCCAACAAAAATGTGAAAACCTATCCAATTCCAATTCTTCTCGCTCTTTCTGGCACCTAGCCAAGAACTTCTCTAACAACTTTACTTCTTCTTTCCCTCCTCTTTTCCATTCCGACGGCTCAGTTGCGGTCTCTTCTCCTAATAAATCTAAACTCTTCGCTCAGACTTTTACCTCCAACTCAAATCTGGATGATTCCGGTGCTGTTCCTCCATCTCCTCTCTCTGATTTAATTATGTCTGAAATTAGAATCTCTTCTAAAGATGTTTTTTCTGACCTATCTTTATAAAAATTTTTAGGAAGGCGTACGGTCCTGATGGTGTCCTAATGGTTTCAAGAACTGTACTTCTGTGCTGACATCCTAAATATGCAAACTCTTTCATGTGGTACTTTATCTTTCATGTGGTACTTTTTCTTCCTGTTGGAAGTTCGCTTCCATTCAGCCTGTCCCAAAGAAGAATGACAGCTCTCAACCTTCCAACTATAGTCCAATTACTTTGATTTCTTGTCCTTCCAAAGTTTTTTAATGTATCATTAATTTTTAAACACCTCTCTTCCCACAATCTTCTTTCAGATGGTCAGTATGGGTTCCGCAAGAAACGCTCTACTGACGAACTTCTTGCATATCTCTCTGACTCTTGGTCATCCTCCTTTCGAGATTTCGATGAAACCTTTACTCTTGCGCAAGACACAGCAAAAGCTTTTGATAGAATCTGGTACAAATCTATAATTTTCAAACTGTCCTCCTTCGGTTTCTATCTTTTTATCTGTGCCTTCATCTCTAATTCCCTCTGTGGCTGATCTATAGCTGCGGTTGTAGATGGCCACTGCTCTTCTCATAAAGCTGTTAATTGTGGTGTTCTTCAGAGTTCTGCACTGTCACCGACTTTTTTCCTTTTATTTATCAATGATTCATTAAGTCGCGCTTCTTGTCCTATCCACTCCTATGCTGATGATTCCTCTCTTCTCTTCACCAACCGCTTCACAAAGAGTCCCTCTCAACAGTCACTCCATGATTCACGTAGGAAGGCTATGGTGCACCTGACCTCTGATCTTTCTACTAACTCTGACTGGGGCAGAGAAAACCTTGTGGATTTGTATGCCTCAAAAACTCAGTTTCTTCATGTCTACTTGTCACAATCTTCCGCACGACTATCCCCTTATCGTCAACAATACCCAACTCAATCCTTCCTCTTCTTTTAACGTTTCTGTTTCCCTTTCTCGTGATCTTTCCTGGAACGATCATATATCATAAGGAAAAAATTCTTTCTCAGACAGTTTCTAGGAAGTTTGGTGTGCTGTACCGGCTCTGCAGTTTTTTCACTCCCACTCAGTTGCTGTCTTTGTACAGTGTACAGGGATCTTTTCATGTCATCATTTCCCTGCCTCCTACTGACTGTTTTCATTTCCCTCTGTCTTCGCCGCAATGTTGCCTCACTCTCTCTTTACTATCGCTATTATAACGGACATTGCTCTTCTGAACGCTGTAACTGCATGCCTCCTTCTTTAAGGAGAGCACGCAGTACTAGATTTTCGGCACATTCTTACCCTTTTCTCTCCAACTCTCTAACACAAGGGTTGATCGATATTTTCAATTTTTCATCTATTCAACCGGTCAACTCTGGAATAATCGTCCTCAATCCATCTTCTCCCTGTCTGTGGCCTCCAATCTTTCAAATGCAAAGTGTGTAGGCATCTCAATACCTTGGACCTTGATTTGGGCTCTCTTCTTGCTCTCTGGGGAGGGCGTTTTTGTGGGCATTCGCCCTTGGCCCCTCCTTCCTGCATAAAAAAACACTATATACTCGTACCTACTCCATGGGTGGCCAACCAAAGGCCCAGGAGCCACAAAGTTGCCCGGCACGGTATTTGGAATGGCCTGCGTGATGAACGAGCGAAAAAGAATAATACACTGAAAAATCATTTAAGACAAGGAACGCGTTTTAAACAGATGTAGGGGAGGGGTAGCAGGACAATGGTGCGCCAAAAAATTTGTGCCCATTAATTGGCATGCCCACAAAAAAGGTTGGCACCCCCGGCATAATCAGTGGAAGAGATAAAAGAGTTAAAAGTTTTCTTTGGGCTTTGAGAAGTTAAGCTTTGAATCCTTTTGAGCATTTTGAATATGTCTGGGAACATTTTCAAAACAAGGTCTCTTCCTACATTCGTATCAAATCTAAAGGATATATTGAGCTGACTTTGGCAAATTTGGACCATAACGTCATTCAGATTCTCATGGCAGCAGTGCCACAACGAATCCAAACCTTTCATGAAGATATGGAAAATACTATTAGATATGATTGCATGTTTTACTTATTTATTATATCTTCTCTGTACAACTGCGGAAAAAAGTTCAAAATCATTGGTTTTCCGAGACTTGGTAATTAATAATTTATTATTAATTATACAGCATTTATGATATTTACTCTTACTTTCCAGGTAGTAAGCGAAGGACATGGAGGCACCACAAATTTCATATCTCAAGTTAAAAAATAAGGATGTCAAGCACCTCCCTGACAAACTTAAAATCGATAAAGCCCCTTGCCCGGGCAGTGTTCTGTCTGTTGTCCTCAAAAAATGCTCCTTTGAATTCACTCCTGTTCTACACGTATGTTAAATCAAAAGCCAAAACCGCTTCCAAAACAATTGGCTTTCTTTACAGAAGCAGGCACTGGTTTAGCTCTATTATGATTCACTGCGGAATTGGTCTGGAGTATAACATTTTAGACAACTTCGCGAAAAGGGATCCACGTCGCATGAAACTAGTTGATGTTCTTCAGGATTAGATTGAGTGAGTGAGGGTGACCGGCCGTTACGACGTCTAGCGTTGGTCGTTGTTTGTATGTAGGTAGCAACTGCACAAAATTGAATTTCTGTGTAAATAATTAATTTTTGCTGTAAATTTATGTTGAGTTTTATTTATATATTCTTAAAGCTGTAATTGTGACGCATAAACAGCTGTCGATGTTATCTGCTTGTATACTTATGTATTAAATTCGCACACATTTTGCTATTTGTAATCGATTAGGTAAATACGGTGGATTTTATAATTCCTAATTGTGTGCAAGCATTCACACATTTTTTAAAGCGACATTCTTGGAGATGTACCTATGTGCAAAGTACTGTACCTATATGTGAATGTACCTTGCACTTATTTGGTGTGATTTAGTTCTAGCCTCTTGGTATATGTAACAATTGTTAGAAAATCTAGTAGAGGAGGAGCCATTGTTGTCCCAAGGCGATATGATGACTAAGTTGATTGATGCAGCATTGCTTGTATAATATAGGCTATTAAGTTAAGGTGTATATATATCCATCTCATAATTGTAAGGTTAGTAAAAAATTCACTTAATTTAGAGCTACCATTTTTGGGATCTTGTGGCATCATTGTTTGGGCACTCTTGTGGTGGCATTTTTTGGGGGGCACTGCGCGTCCTTCCTACTCGTTTGTTGAATGCGGCACTTACAGGGCGTGGTCTTATAGAGAGCTCTCTTGCAATTCAATTTGGTTGTTTAGATACAAGATTGTTGCATCGTGCAATGGTGCAGGTTGTGTGTTGTTGCAAGGTTTAGAAAGAAGACCATAAATAGTGTCCCTTTTGTTTTTTATCTTAATTTTATGCAACTGAGGCATAAGGTAGGCCGACATCGAGTCAGCAATCCTGAGGTAGGACCTAATAGGACCTCCAAGTCCGTAAGTTTTAGTCTAGCTTAACTTGGGCTGTAGGTTAAACTGGCCCGTCAGAGCTTGGCCGTTCAGGGCTCAGCTGGGATTCTGAACCCAATAAAGTAAAATATAACAAGAATGTGCTGTATTTCATAAGGTTGTCAACTGTGCATGTATTCACTTCAGTACGTAAGATTAAAGAATAGGTATACATTTTACTTTTTGTCATTGGCTTATTAATCTTTTAAATAGATTTGCTTGGCCCACCCTGATATAAATCCTGGATCCGGGCGTGCTATATGGCCGCCACTGCTGCCAATCAAGAACAACGAATATGGAGTAAGCATCGAACAATTTAGTTCTTTTACAATAGTATATCTTAAAACAATCAAACGAAGACGTTTTCTATGAAATTTCATTCTTGTACAAAAGAAAACGACATTTAATGGTGAACGTAATCAACATCCAAATAAAGTTTGTTATGGCATACAATAGAAACCTTATAGCAGTTTTTCTTAATTCTTGGCTCGCGATCCAAAATTGGGTCGCCGAACTAGCCCCGCGACCAGTATTTGCGTCGCAGCCTAAAGAGGTTAAGAACCATTGCCGCAAAGTATGCGAAATCAGAATATAAAAAATGTATAATTAATTTATCAAATTATGACATCGTGATTAAAATTAATGCAGATAAAATAATATTTGACCATGCCTTTTTAAGTTGGCACTAGCCACCATACTTTTGCACAAAACTTTTGAAAAAAAAAGAAGAAATATATATATTATATATATATATACTGTATATATATAATATATATATGTATATATATATTATATATATATATATATATAATATATATATATATATATATATATACACAGTGGTGTATATATATATATATATATATATATATATATATATATACAGTGTATATATATATATATATATATATATATATATATATACACAGTGTATATATATATATATATATGGATCTTTTCCGTTTGACTGCCGCCATTGAAACATAAGAGGTGAGTGCCCCCAGCCTTCTTTACTTAGCCTTATAAGGCTAACTACCCTAACGAAAATATCACGACCTAACCTAACTAATCGTTAGGTCAACTGTACGACCTTGACGATTGGTTAGGTTAGGTCGTGATATTTTTGTTAGTTAGCCTTATAAAGAATACAAAAGGTTTAATTATGTTTCGGACCATTCTGAGTTCATTCCCACACAGTGTATATATATATGTGTGTGTGTATATATATATATATATATATGAAAATTATTTCACGAAAGTAACACGTGAAAAATATTTATGATGAATAAAACCACGAAGGAAAGGAAACACAGAATGGTGCTCAAGCGCTTTCGTCTAATGACATCCTCAGTGTTCCTGAGGATGTCATTAGACGAAAGCGCTTGAGCACCATTCTGTTTCCTTTCCTTCGTGGTTTTATTCATGGGTAATAGGGTGGAGTGAAAATATTAAACCGTCTTGCCTCACTTATGATTTGGTGTATTGACCCTCTAGAAATTCTAAAAAGATAATATTTTCTTTTTAGGACCCTCCACCCGCCGCATTTTTGCCGAAAACAAAATGGCGAAAAGTCATATTTTGAAAGACCCCAAGTATAATATCTATCGGTTATTGGGAGAAGATATCGCGTTATATTGTGCGTTATTTGGTTATAACTATGATAACGAGTAAATATATTCACACAACACAAGCGATATTTACTAATCAGCAACTACTTAAGAACACACAGACGCTTATCTAAATATATCAGTCTCACTCGAGGTCAATGACATCTTGCATATGGCTGATAAGGATGGGAGTAGGAGTCGCAGGCTGCATACTGTAGCATGGGTGGCTACAAAGACTATTGAGTAAAATATTTTTATATTTTAGTTTTAGAGCTTATATATAATTTGTTTTAACTAATTCCGTGTTTTCTATTTTTTCAGATTTTCATAATGTGATATTTCTGTAGAAATTTAACCTCAGATCTAAATATGGCAAAATCCCTACTAACTAGACAGTCGGTGAAGCAACATTTTCTGTTCGGAATTCCAAGTGAATTGCCACATAATGTCTTACCCTCTAATATGTAGGTTGGGAGATATTTTCTTCTACTGAAGGGAGGCCTATCTGCAAAATTGACAAATAATGATATTCTCGAAACGATAGCAGAAGCATTGGTCGAAGTGTGGAAACGTTCATCAATACCCTCAATGAGCAAAAAATCCATAATTACCAAGCTGAAACGCTTTATCGACAAGGTTACGCAACTCAATCGATCCAAAAGCAGTGCGAAGCTTATTGAATTGTTCAAAAAATCATTGGTAGAACTCTTTGACATTTGTGCCTGTAAATGCAACTTCGTTTCGCACCAAGATTTTGGCTGCCGAAAAAGCGGATGTAAAGAAGAACATATTATTTGTGTTTGTCCAAAAGAATATACCCAAAGAAGAACTGGAATTCCTTGAGGATCAGAGGGCTATGCGAAATATGGTGATTGGAGGTGTGGATGTTACCCTTTCAAGATCTATAGCAAAAAGAAATACAAGAAAGTTGAAGGAGCCCCTTTACCCATTCTCGTCATGGAAGCAGACAGATTTGGTGTTTCAGATAGGACTGCATCGGCCATCGCTTCAGCTACTTTGGTGGATTTGGGTATCATTACCGAAAAAGACAGTGACTTTTTATTGATCGAAGTAAGGTGAGAAGAGAGAGACAAAAATTGAGAAAAACATTACAAGTTGAAAGTTATGGTGATGTTAAAGCTTTATATTTTGATGGGAGAAAAGACAAGACGTTGGTAAAGACAAATAAAGATGGTAAATGGTACCAGGATATAATTGTTGAAGAACATTATGTACTATTGAGTAAGCCTGGTGGAGAATACCTTAACCATTTGAGCCCTAAATCTGGAAAAGCAAGTGATGTATCTGAATCGTTGTTCGCTTACTTGAATGAAGTGACACTAGACCAGAATCTCCAGGTGATAGGATGCGACAGTACGAATGTCAACACTGGATCTAAAGGTGGCATAATCCATTTCATCGAGCAGAAGCTGAACCGACCATTGCAATGGAGCATTCATATGTTACATACAAATGAATTTCCCTTAAGGCATCTGTTTGAGCGATACGACGGGAAAACAACTGGGCCAAGATCATTCAGTGGATCTATTGGTAATTCTCTTAAGACTTGCCATGAGATGCCTGTGGTAAAGTTCTCCCCAATTACGGATGGGGCCGATAGCATCCCAGTTCTTACAGTTGAGCTCATAGAAGATTTAAGTAATGATCGACAATACATGTTCAGAATAATTGGGGGCCATAAGAGAAGGATATGTTGAAGGAAGCCTAGAGAAACTCAAGCCTGGTCCCCTTAACAACTCTAGATGGTTAACTCTAGCTAACAGACTATGTCGTTATTATGTCTCTCAAAAGAATCCCTCCAGAGAATCACGTAGCCTTGTTCTGTTCATAGTAACAAACTATGGTCCTGACTGGTTTAATATAAAATTTAAACCGTATCTGCCTGATGGACCCAAACATATCTTTCATGCGATAAAAAGGTTCAACCTATTACCTCAAGATATACAAAAAGTTGTCCAACCTTATATATCACGGAATGCCTATTTTGCTCACTCAGAAAATATTCTTCTATCATTGCTGTCAGATAGTGAGCAAAAGCTGCGCAAAGTTGCAATTGATCGAATAATACAGACAAGAAAGTGTAAGGAAGCCAATACAAGGAAAATCAGAGAATTTAGAGTACCAGAATTGAACTTCAAAGCATCACATTGGACAGACATCATCTTCTGGGATAGGAGTGATATCAGTGAACCACCTCTCACTTCTAAATTGTGTGATGAAGAATTGCTTGAGTACGAAACAAAATGTTTCAAAGTTGAGCAATACCCCATTCACACACAGAACGTCGAAAGAGCCGTGAAGTTGGTTACAGATGCATCAGCATCAGTAATATCACAGGAATCAAGAGACGGATTTATTAGGTCAAGAATAAAAAGTCGCTCTCTGCTTCCCTCACTTGAAACGAAAAAGGATCTGATGCCTCTCCTGAAAACATAATATTTGAGATGAGCGGGTTTTATATCACATTCAAATGTAATTAATTGATTTACGACATCCAACCAAGTGAGACCAGATACAATTTTATTTCAATACAATGTAAGCACAATGGTGTTTTTTAATTATAGTTTTGCATTATAAAGCGTTTTTCTTCAATTATTTTTTTTGATAAAACACTTAGTTTTTGTTATGAGCATATTTTTATTTATGGTCAACCGGCTGATGGCCATTTTGCTTTTATGTAAAAATGCGAGAGATGGTTTGAGTTACAAACATTAAATGACTAAATACATCATTTTTATGTTCTAATACACCAAAAAACAAGTGAGGCAAATAAATTTGAAATAAAAAGTTGTGTTTCACTCCGCCCTAAATTGGGTAATCACATGTCGCCCCTTCTCTCCAATATTTATATGGAGTTTTTCGAAATAATTTACATTCCGAGAATCCTGGGGTTTGGCATCCCATGGTTGCGATATATCAACGATATTTTGTGTATCTGACCCATGAAGCGTGACCTGGATGACTTCCTCCTTCAGTTAAATAATCAAGTCCCCTCCATTAAGTTCACTTTGGAAGTGGAACAAAACAACTCAATCCCGTTTTTGGATGTGCGTGTACATACGGAAAACCCATGTCCTAACTTTAGTATTTATCGGAAAAAACAAACAATTTGTCCTCCATACACTTTTACTCCGGAGTCCGGACATGACACCCCCATCAAGAAAGTTATATTTTCCTCACTGTTTCTCCCCGTTCTTAGGATTGCCAGTCCGGAATACATGGATGCCGAATTAGAAAAAAATCAACAGTATTGGAAGTGATTTGTGTTACCCACCTGCTTTTTTGGAATCGTGTCTTAACAAGACAAAACGAACTTTCTGTCGTGTGAATAATAACCCTCGCACTTTGTCGAACAATATTTTAGTACTTCCATTTCCCAGGCTTTTTTTTAGGCATTGCGAATGTACTTAAACTTTTGAATATTAATGTAGTATTTTCATGTGACAATATTGGGAAAAATATCAGTAAAGAATAGTCCTACCAATAATTCATGCATTATTTATAAAATTGGTTGTAAACAATGCGATTCCTTTTACATTGGACAGACGGGAAAGGATTTGCACACGCGTGTCAAACAATATTCCGTTAGGACGGGACAGTCGTCCAGTGCCCTTTTCGTCTATTTGTCAGAGTTATCCCACTGTATTGACTGGAATAATGCTTCAATTTTGTTTCACTCAAGCAACATTGTTAATAGAAATATACTTGGGTCTTTCATTATTCAACTTACAAATAATTTCAACATTAGCCAGGGCCTTTTTTCGCTTGATCCTGTTGTTTTGAATTCGTTCAGAACGGATCTAGACAAGAAGGGCAAAGTGCTAAAACTCTGGTAGCTTTTCCTTATAAATTTGAATGCTCCTCCTACAATTTTTTTTTCTTTGTGTCCTATATATGGTCTCGAACTTGTCATTTATTTCAGTGTCCCTGAGGATGTCATTAGACGAAAGCGCTTGAGCGCCATTCTGTGTTTTCTTTTTCCTTCGTGGTTATTTTCATCATAAATATTATTCACGTGTTACTTTCGTAAAATAATTTTCATATACAGTGTGTGTGTGTGTGTGTGTGTATGTGTATATATATATATATATATATATATATATATATATATTAGTGATGTAGGTCACATCCGCATCCGCATCCGCGGAACATCCGCACATTTTCTCGCATCCGCATCCGCGTCCGCATCCGCACTTTGGACTGCGGATGTCGTGCGGATGTGGACCGTTGAGATAAAACGTCATTAATAAGCGGAAATTATCAAATTCTACTATAATAATAGAACTAGGTCATTGTGCGCAAAAGTGATGCAAGCGACAAGACGAGAGGCTGTTCTTGTATGAAGTTACTCTCTTGCAACCTACTTAGATCCACGTTACAAAGCTAAGTTATTTTCACCTAGTACATTCGAACGAGTTAAATCATCACTTGGCAAAGCAGTTGAAGAGCTTCAATCTCTTGAATCTGTCGCTTCGCCACCCACCAAAAGAATAAAAGTTTCAGTGACAGAACCAACACCTTCAACAAGCAAATCTATCACAGAATCTGTCTCTCAGTTTCTTGAGTCAAGCAGCAATGACGAGACCTACGCGATGTCAAAAGATGTAGTAAAAATGATCGAGAGCTATTACCAAGAAAAACGCCTGGCTGCATGTGACAATCCTATTAGTTGGTGGAAAAATACGCAGAATATCTATCCATACTTGAGTAAACTTGCAAGGAAACATTTAGCCTGTCCTCCAACAAACGTACCAAGCGAGAGATTATTTAGCAGTGCTGGATTAATATATGATGAAAAGAGAAACAGACTGGCAGCAGAAAAGGCAGAAAAATTAATGTTCCTTAAGCATAACTTTCCTATAATTAAGTTTGAACATTAAACGATGAACATCTTAGTTTACTCTATTTTAATTACTCATTTATAAATATGCCTAATAAAACTTTAAACTTAATATAAATAGTTATCAAGCTAATTAAAGATCTCTTTCTATAAGGGTGGAGGTTGGGGAAAGAGGTCGGTGGGGGTGCATTTGAGTTGGGTTCACGTCCCGCATCCTGGTAACACAATTATGGTTTCTAATTGTGGCTGAAACTCAAAAAATATAACGAATTTATTTGCAGACGAATTCACTGATTGATTTCTATATTAGTTAGATGCTTGATATTATTTTATATGTTCAGAGAAAAGTACAGCAATTATTGTACAATTAATCAATTATACTACATTATAGCTACAGCTCTCTCTATATAATAACTTATTATATACGTTAAACACAACAAATCTCGAATATATCCTAAAAAATAACGAAAATGTAGACATCCGCGGATGTTGAAATCAAACATCCGCATCCGCATCCGCATCCGCGGATGTGAAAAAAATGACATCCGCTACATCACTAATATATATATATATGGAGACGAAACAAAAGTGGTCACTTTATGCGGATGGTTACTTTCGAAATATTTATATTTCTCTAGAGAGAGCTAATAACAAACTGAACGGCTGTTTTTAATTTCTTGTTTGAGTTCTAAAGAGGATTAATTTCCCTTAATTTTGGAAAAACTATATATTTCTGTATTGAAATGCACTCTTTTTAACACTCTATTTACCTAATTGAATAAGTAGTTTTCCAGAAACTATAGGTATGAGTCATGACAGGATTACGTTATGTAGGACCATTGTGTTTTATTGAAGTCGTACGGTCACTTTAACAGATTAAATTCTGAACAAAAATTATTTTTAGCTTGGTAAAACCGATCGCTTTGACCATAATATTCAACTTAAATTATATTATTATGGCTTTAAAGAGGTATCATTCATTAGTGTAAAGGTTATTTGTCGAGTTGATACCAATTTGTAAAGGAAAAAATAGTCTGTTCAACTAAAATGATTGTTAAACATGGTATATCCCAGTGTTCAGTCTTGGTCCACTGTTATTTTTATTATATATAAATGGCCCTCCTCGCTCTTCTGATATGCCTTTTTTGTTATATATAAATGACCCTCCTCGTTATTATATATAAATGATTGGTGCTGGTTAAGTATGCGGTCTACCATCTGAGTTTTGACAGAATATAAACTAACGAAAATATCACGACTTAACCTAACCAATTATCAAGGGCGTACAGTTGATCTATTATTAATTATAACATTGTTTGTTGATCTACTAGTAAATAGTAAATACTATTCCAGAAACAAACAATGTTATAATTAATAATAGATCAACTGTACGCCCTTGATAATTGGTTAGGTTAAGTCGTGATATTTTCGTTAGTTTATATTCTGTCAAAACTCAGATGGTAGACCGCATACTTAACCAGCACCAAATGATCTTTCTCGCTCTTCTGATATATACTTTTTTTGGTGCTACTATAGCGTGATTCCTACCTCGATTCGGCGGTCTACCTTTTAATTATAGCTTCTTACCTTGTTTACTAATTGCTTGTTTACATTCCAATGTCCATCGCCCTTGACGATTGGTTAGGTTTAGTCATGATATTTTCGTTAGTTTTAACGAAAATATCGTGACTAAACCTAACCAATCGTAGGTAGACCACATACTATAGTAGCACCGAAACTATTTTTTAAATAAATAAAATTCAATAATAAATAACATTTTATATTTATTATATCTTCATTTATACCTTGGATAGGAATCACACTCTACAGTACTGTAGTTTCGAACCAAAACGGGTAGGAATCACCCTATAGTATCGAAGTCACCGGTAGGAATCACGCTATAGTAGCACCCTTTTTTTTATTATATAAATGACCTTCCTCGCTCTTCTCATACATTTAAATTAAAAATGTTTGCAGATGTCCTTGTTTTGCAAAGATGTTAATTAATTCGAAATGTGTATCATGATGAACTAAATGTTGATGAAATCGCTGTAAAGGAATGTATCGTAACGAAATTTCTTGGTGTAAAGCAAGACAAGAATTTACAGTGGAATGCTCATATAAATTGTATTTCAAAAAAAAGATTTTAAGCAGCGTTGCTATAGTGTTTAAACTTAGCCATGTAGTCTCTAAACAGATTTTTATTAACTCTGTATCATACTCTTGTATGATATCATACCTTATATAACTTTGTCGTCCAAAAATAAGCAATAAAATCATTATCTGATGCTCATTTCCATGATCATTGAATGCCCGGTTAGGTCAACTGTACGCCCTTGATGATTGGTTAGGTTGTCGTGATATTTTCGTTAGTTTTAATGAAAATATCACGACTTAACCCAACTAACGAAAATATCACGACAACCTAACCAATCATCAAGGGCGTACGTTTGACCTAACCGGGCATTCAATAATTCATTTGCACAAGAAATGAAAGTCAGATTTGAATAAAACACACAAAAATACACCAGAAAAACCTATTCTCCTATCAAAATTGACCTGTAGGGGTAAAACGAATAATTACCATCATGCTATTTCAATCGATTTTAATCGATCCAAAATTTGCTTGTATCTCCGTTAATATCAATTTGCACAAGAAATATCATAGAAGAAAATAGATTCAGATTTAAATTCTAAAGAAGAAAAACTGGCTCTTGTAGGTTGTTGTATTATATGAAAAAATGAAGTAAATGATGGGTTATACAGTATAACCCACAAGATCCACATTTAATTTTCATTTGCAGATGTAAGAACAAAATCATTAGCTTACAGTCGATAAATAAATATTTTGTAAGTCATCAAGAAACCCACTCATATCAGACCAGAAACAGATCAAAGCATACTTATTCCTCAAATTAGATTGTCTTCATCTCGAAAATTACCCATTTCCAATGGACTGAAACTAGAGAATGATTTAAGTGCTGGTATAAAAAATATTTTATCGTAAATTCGTTTAAAAACAAATTAAAATCTCTATTAATAATGAAAGACTAATAAAAATCTAGGATTAAATGTACATTACTGCATTACTTGTTCATTTCTCGTGTCTAATCTAGGATTAAGTGTACATTATTGTATTACTTTCATTTCTCGTGTTTAATATAGAAATTTTTTGTACTGTATTAGTATCATGCCTACAATAATGACTTGTCTGTATTTGTTTCATATCTATAATAATAACTTATGATTAATATATGCTATATTTCCACTATTGTGTATTTCCACTCTTGTGTATTTCCACTCTTGTGTATTTCCACTCTTGTGTATTTCCACTCTTGTGTATTTTCCACTATTGTGTATTTCCACTCTTGTGTATTCCAACTCTTTTGTATTAATCATAATCTGAGACATATATTTTAATTCTAGTTAATCTGGGAGCCAGTAAAACCTAAAGATTAAGCATCATATTATATAAAATAGAGTCCAATTGACAGTGTTAGTGTATTATTTGCATTATTGTATTATTGTAACATAACAGAAATTGTAATACCGTAATATTAATTTTATAAATAAACGATTGCTTGATTGACTGAGTGACTGAATATGCAGGTGGCCACTATATTCATAGATAGTTACATTATAAAGGTGTGATTTTTTTTGCCGGAATCGCAGAAAAGTGATAAATTTAGGTGGGTCGTCACTAAGCAAAGGTTGTCACATTGACAGGTTGTTATGTGATTCAAAAGTATGGTGACTGAAAGCCCATGCTTTGTTTTAAAAAAATATATTTGGAAAAACAAATAAAACTGAAGCAAAGCAGACATAATCACATTGAGACCAATACTGGAAGTTATGTTCGCAAAACAAAAAATTTCACTCCAAATCTACATTCTTTAATTTTCAGGCTGCTTTCATGTACCAACAGATTCAATGCACTTCAGCCAAGGCCTCGCATATATCCATTCTTTGAGTTTGACTCGCATCACGTTGTTCTGTAATTACTTACAGTAAGTGCAAAATTCCAAAAACTGCATGTACAACCGCAAGCTCGATTTCCTTGACAGGTTTTCTTCTTTTTCAGTATCCTCTCATTTCAGAAGGTCCAGTGGTAGTATCTCCGAGAAACTAATACAGTGAGAAAAGGGAAACGGAAAAAGACATCATTATCTTACGTTTTGGGACACGTGACTCCTGTAAAACAGGGTTAGAGTTTTGGGTGCTACTGTAGTATGCGGTCTACCTACGATTGGTTAGGTTTAATCATGATATTTTCGTTAAAACTAACGAAAATATCATGACTAAACCTAACCAATCGTCAAGGGCGATTGACAATGGGATGTAAACAAACAATTAGTAAACAAGATAAGAAGCTATAATTAAAAGGTAGACCGCCGAATCGTAGGTAGACCGCATACTACAGTAGCACCGAGTTTTGTTTAGATAGGTGCAGTACTCCAACGAACGGCGAATGATGATGGGAGTGTTTTTTCTTTTTTAAAGAATTAAACGTGTAAACAGTAATGTTCTTAATCCTATTTTCTACTGCGCTCCTGCAATCAGTGGTTATCTTTTGTTTATCACTGTTATATTATATCAATGGAACTGTTCTCTTCAGAGAGAACGCAAAGTTTGAAGACTTAGTTCCTTTTCGTGTTTGCTTACAGTAGTGTCCTAAATGAACCTATATGCGGATGTTCATGGGTTCGACTCCCGATGATGATGGTAAGAATAATCCATGAATTAGCGGAATAGGCTGCGTTTGTCTGACCTGAGCGCTGGCCGTTCTGATTACACTCCATCTTGGGTGTCTGGAATCAGAAGCTAATTATTTATCATTGTAAATCCTCTCGTCAAAATCTCTTTGACTGATGTATCATATTTTACGTTATTGCCAATAAAAATACTTTATATAGAGATTAAATTATTTAATTTTTATCTCTTTTGAGTGAAAGAACATGTTGAAATTTAAAGGATTTTGGATCACTGTTCGTTATCATTCGAAGTCCTACTGAATATACATCTTTTTTTAATTAAAGTGATTAGCAAATTAGTGTTGTTTCTTCTGACTGAGGCGAGCTTGCGGTTCACAGGGACAGTTTTAGTTTATCTCTAGCAACCTCAAATCTAAGCACTATTTGTAAACAAACAGTCATGAATGAAGTAATAGTACAATACGGCCTCATACGTCGCGGTGTATCATAAGTGTCGCTAATTTGATACGAGTGCCATCCGAGCGTCGATAATCTACAGCACTGTTAGTTTGTGAATGGGATGGTCCCACTTGGCATATACTCAGGTTTCTATTTTCGTTAAGTTGCTATGACTTACAGTAATATTTTAACTTTCGAGATTAATTAAATAATTTTAAATACCTATTTCGAGAGTAGAACGGTTCTTCACTTTTATTAAATTTAAAGGTTCAAATCACTCAGAAAATATGCAAGTTGAAAATAAATTGTAAATGAAATAATTTAAATGACTTGCGTAAGGTAAGATATCGACTGAAATTGAAGGAAATCTCAGGACATTAATTAAAAATTATTTAGATTTAGAAGTATTAAAATAAACTTGGAATATTGTTATATTTATGGTTCAGGAAAATCAATAAAAAATTCAGTTATTTGTAACTTCGAGCTAAATATCAGTTTTTCAAAGAGGACAGCATCAAGGATGGGATGTGACAAAGGTGAGACCGCAATGAACAGCTCTTTGTACAGTGACAGGTTCTCAGAAGGGATTTGGAGAGTTTGTGTGTGTGTGTGGAAAGGGTTTATTCTAATTTTAAGGCTGGTGCCTTTCCTCAGATTTCACTGATTGTTTTTGCAAAGGAAAAATTGTAAATGGATTTTAATGAGAGTCACTGTTTAAATGGAATTATAAGACGATATTCAGTTTAAATTTAAATATTGGTTATACAACTTTCGAAAAAGCTTGGCATTTTACAAGGATGTGGAGAGTCCAGCTTGTAGGGGTTATATGGAAAAATTTCAGTCTTCAAAATACAAGAAATTTTGTTATAATATAGATTCTGCGCGGAATTTTTTTTTTTTTTTTTTTTAAGTAAAGAAATTTCCATTTTAGGTTTATTCCCCTGAAATCCTATAATATTTTAGTTAGAGTAGATATAATGGATTTTTTTAATAAAAATTCATTTATTCAAAAACAGGTTTTACAAATGTAAATTTCATTATAAAAAAAGAATTTTTTAAACCAAAATTGCACATTATTTTAATAGGAAAAAGTTTCTTTTATTAATAGTAAATTATTAACTTCCAAAAATTTAATAATTGTTTTATTTTCAAAACCGTGTATTATTTTTTTACAATTTCGCATTTTGCACATACAATTCGTACGTGTAAAGTTTTGTATATGCTGGTCTACCTAACTGTTTTCGTAATTGTGTATTGTGCATGTCCTCCGTGGTGGCGGAGGGGACCTACAATTTTAAGTGGGTTCCGAACACAAAGAACATAAGAACATAAGAAATTTTTATAGTGGGCACACTAGGGGCCACGTCGGCCCATCGAGGTGGCTCCACTATGTAAAAACTGCCTGTACATTGGCAACAACCAATTTTTACAAAACTAAATAATTATCAATTTAAAACTAATTAATTATAAATTTAAAACTAAAGATAGAATCTTTGGATCCAGAGGATCAAGTCATAATAGACTACTATCCACAAATATGTTACACTCTATATCTATTTATAACCGACATGCAAATATATCAGATCGAAAGAATCTAGTCGATTTCATTACGGTATCCATCAATACCAGTACCTTGCCAACCAAAAATAAGTCACGGTCCATATCAATTGCGGACCAAGTCACAATTTACACAAAAGTGTAGGTGTGGCTGTAAAGACTGTACACTGTGTACAGTAATGTAGAAATGTGTGTGCACCCATTTTGGGTCTCCCATTTAAAGGTGTTTGTGGGGCAAGTGAAGATCCTGAGTTTTTCAATACCTCAGTACTATGGGGGGCACCGCTCGGCAGAGGAATCTCTTTAAATGGGGTGTGTAAGGACAGAGAGTATCCCCTAACCCAAGATGTTGCCTCCCTATACCCCACAACACTTGTAAAACTATGTTTTCTTAAATTTGTTCTACATCTTGGCTTAAATAATTTCATACTATGACCTCTAGTCTGGTTATTGTGATCTTTAATGAAAAGAGAATCAAAATCTATCTTATCCAACCCTTAATTTTACTACCTTACACTATACCCAATCTATCAACATATGCCTCTAATCGATTTTTAAACATCTTTATAGACGTGCTACTAATTACTTCTACCGGCAAACTATTCCACCTATTTACTATTCTATGCGTAAAAAAGTTTTTCGCAACTGCTGTCTCGAACCTTCTACTTGTCAACTTACACTCGTTATTTCTAGTCCTATTATATTGAGATATTTCGAAAAAGCTATCTCTATCTACGTTAATCTTTAAGTTTTTATACAAAATTTTATAATTATACTTAAATATTATATTTCAGTTCGAAGAGCTTGTCCGTTTTGCTCTACAAATGTATACAGAACATCTATTGTAATAAGGAAAATATACTCATCATGTAACTTTGTATATTAAGTACTTATAAATAAAAATTTTAATTTAAATTTTCTTTTAAATATAAAGTTTTTAAATGCAAATATAAAAATGTTCACCTAAAAAGAAGTGGGGGGGGGGGTAGTTACGTCGTGGCCAGTGTCGTACACCGCTTCCCGTCGATCAGCGAAGTTAAGCGACATTAAGTCTGGAGAGGAGTTGGACGGGAGACAGTCCAGATTATGTAGTGGCTCGTGGTTCGGATCACACGTAAAGCTGTACGTCCCTTCCATCATACGACCTTAAATGTTGCGAAGGATGTTAAGCGAACTAATCAAAACCAAAAACCCAAAAAATATTTGATAAAAGTGTAATGTAGAGTGATGTAACGCGAAAAATAGTCTGTACGTTGCGTGAAGGATATCCGATGAAGAGCGATTAGATTTCAGTGAGGCTAAAATAGAAATTGTGCAGTTATACATGCGTTTATAATGTGCCTAAATTGCATATATGATAGTTAAATTGAAGAGTTATGATAAAGAAAATATAATATAAAAACAAAATTTCACAAAATTTGTGTCGGATATGATGTTATCCGTTAAAGGTAGTCTCAGTATGTCACTTCCTCGCACCCACAAGGAAGTTTATACCGTTTAATTATTTTATTCTGACTGCGAATTTCGAAGACAACAATTTATACCCTCGGTTGATGGCGTCCGCTCTCTCTCAGTCCGTTGAGAGAAGGGAATGCTTTTCTCCTTTGGAAGGATATAAAATGACGAGTTTTCCTTTGTTAATTCTTTATTTCCACAAAGTTGAAATCACTAATAAACACCCTTAACACAACACTTGCTTAGAGAGTAGTAAGAACGAACGAGAACCCAATTTGGTTGACTAACCACTCGAGAGGTGTGCCACGAACTGCCTCCCTGGAGGTGATTTTCCTCGAGGAGGTTCCGTGTTGCCACGTTTACAAAAGATTGTTAAATCACAAAGTCCTATTATTTACTTGTAAATTCCTACTCTAATAATGGTATTAACAAGAGAATTGGTATAAAATGATATTAGCAAAAGAATTTATACAATTGTAGTTTTATACTAATCGAAAAGAACATTTAGAATTTTAGGAATCTCTGTTAAGATTATAGATGTGGCAACTGTGGAGAGCATCGTTAGGCTTATCGAAAGGGTGCCAGAGAATCTGGGCTTGAGGCAATTTATACAAATATTAAGAATTTTAACGGAGTCCTGTTTTAATTTATATGAACAAAATAATATCTTCTAAAGGATTAATATTTTAATTTATACAAACAAGAATATCTTTAAATTTTAACACAAATTTATTTTCTCGTAGAAACACTTTTCTACATTTGGTTTCATATTAAGAAAATCTGAATATGTCTAATTCCAAAATAACATAATTTATGTTTAATTAAAAAATTTGTTCATTAAATTAAACAAATATGTTTCCAAATCGAATAATGTCTTTTTATTAACGTTTGACTGTAAGTAACGTTAAATAAATAATCCGTTTTCATTAAACAAACTTAAAAAATTAACTTATTATTTTTTAAATTCACGGACTAAATAAAAATTTATACGATTTTAAAATTTTTTACTTGTGAATTTTTCAAATATATTTCCTTCAAATCAAAAATAAAAAAAAATAATAAATAAATAAATAAAAAGTAAAAAATCTTACTAAAAAATTTTGGCGAAAGGGGGAGGAGGATTTTGGCAGATTATGAGAAAAATTTCAATAAATAACAGAAGGGATTTTAAACTTATTGGTTCCAAATGTCAATTTTTATCAAGAGAAAAGGAAAGTTTTATGAATCATTTGTTATAATTTTCATAAAAAAAAAAATTAAATCGTAATTTACTTCGATTTTCTACGAATGTATTACGCGCTTTACTCCATCCTGCTAATAAAGCATAAAATTTGCTTATTAATGGCAATTCTATGCTATGTATGTATATGAAGACATTACTGTCCCATTTATCTGAATGGATATTAGGCCGTAACTACCTATGAGGTCACCGAGGTCCGGACCTCGGTAATTATTTCCTAAAAAAAAAAAAGAGACTGAACCGTTCTCCGTGTATGAAACGCATATTACCGCTTTTCTTTTGAAAAGAGGGAGCGTCGAGCGTTTTGTGTTTTGTGTTTAGTGTATAGCTTGGGTTGTGTTTGTTGATGTCATTTTGGTCTGAATTTTGCTCGTCCCGCCGCGCTCGAAAAAAATCTGGACCTCACTAATTTCTAAACCCTAGTTACGGCCCTGTAATGTATATACAGGGCGTCCCAAAAAAATGTATACACACTTTAACAGCTGATAGCTCAATTGATGTTTCTTTCTTTCCAAGTTAAACCCATTAGAATTAATAATGGCAGTCAGACTAAGCTTTAAACAAAGGAAATTCATTCTAAAATGCTACTGGAAGTGTGAAAACGCAGTTGAAGTGCAAAGACAGTTTAGGAGGGAGTTTCAAACAGATCCACCAACGCGACTTACCATCAATCGAATTAGAGATAAGTTTGAAGCCGATGGAACTGTTCAGAATGTCCACAAGAAGCGTTCCGGAAGACCACGGACATCGACAAGCCCCACAAAGCAAGAAAGAGTACTGGAAACGTATCACCAAAGTCCAAGAAAATCTGTGCGGCAAGCGAGTCGTGAGGTAGGAATTTCAGAATCGTCTGTCCAACGCATTTTGAAGCGCTGTCAATGGAAAAGTTACATTCCAAGATTAGTCCATGCTATTAATGAAGATGATCCGGACCGAAGAGTGGAGTATTGCGAGTGGTACTTGGCACGATGTGGATGTGGATTGGACGAAGGGGTGTCGTAGAATACCCTCCGCGTTCACCAGACCTCACACCACTAGACTTTTTTTTTATGGGGATACTTAAAAGACAAAGTCTACGCTATAAAACCTGCAACAGTCGCTGAATTGAGAGCAGCCATTGAACGAGAATGCACACAAATACCAAACGAAATGTTTCGTGATGTTTGCGATTCCATTGCTTCGCGTTATCAGCAGTGCCTGGACCAGAACGGACGTCAGTTTGAAAACAGGCGTTGACAAAACAATTAAATAATGTCTGTAGATTCTATTACAATTTGAAAATGAAATGTATTTTAATAAACACTGCCTTTATAATTATTTAAAGTGTGTATACATTTTTTTGGGACGCCCTGTATATATATATATATATATAGAGTGTGTGTGTGTGTGTGTGTGTGTGTGTGTGTGTGTGTGTGCTTCTTCACCCCTACTCAGATGCTCTCTCTGTAAGGGGTATTGTCCCCCCCCCTGTATGGAGTACAGAGGGGGGGACTCAACCCACATAGCTCTACTTGACCGGATGGAATCAAAGGCTTTACGTCTCATCATTTCCCCGCCTCTTACTGACAGTCTTCAATCCCTCTCTTTCCGCCGCAGTGTTGCCTCACTCTCTCTTTACTATCGTTATTATAACGGACACTGCTCTTCTAAACTCTCTAATTGCATGCCTTCTCCTTTAAGGAGAGCACGCAGTACCAGACTTTCTACACATTCTTATTTCTTTTCTGTCCAACTCTCTAACGCGAGGGTTGATCGGTATTTTCAATCTTTCATCTACTCAACCGGTCAACTCTGGAACAGTCTTCCTCAATACATCTTTTCCCCTGTCTATGACCCTAATTTTTCAAACTCAGAGTGTCCAGGCATCTCGAAAACCTTGGATCTTGATTTTGGCTCTCTTCTTCTATGGAAGGGGGCGTTTTGGTGGTCATTTGCCCTTGGCCCCTCTTTCTTGTATAAAAAATGTATTGATGGATGTGCATGTGCTTGTCACATGTCAGTATATATCTGTAGCGAACAGACAGAGAAACAGGGAAAGAAACAAAGAATAGACAAACAAATTCCTTCTTCCACGCCGTGCGTAGACATCTTAGAATCATATGGAAGCGAGAGACAAACGTGGTGTTCAAGTAATCAGAAACAATAAGGACGCTTGTCTTTTCCCAAAAGGCCCCCGAAAGCTAGCATCTTAACAACAATAGGACGCTTGTGGTTTCCCAGAAAGACCCGCGAAACTTGGCGGTCTATCTTCAGTAAGGCCTTCTACAGACCGCCTGCAGAAGCAATCTTTCGAAACCCAGCGCCGTCCGACTTCAGCCGGCCTCAGTCCCTCAAGCATCATCTCAACACTACGTGAAGCGAATCAAAACTTGAGGCGACATCCTTCTGACCCTGGTTTAACTCATACTTCACCTCAAATCGATCGGCGCCCGTTCAATAAGCTTCAATAGTCCCAGCTACCGGTCTCAAGGTCATCTTCGACGTGCGAAATACAGGACGGTCAACTTCACTTCGGGCCTACAGTCTACAAGGTCAAACTTCAAATATCTCTTTATTCTCCAGAGGTATTACAACATAGTCGGTAAGCTCTCTGTGCCTCGTTCTTAAGCAATTAGCGTGAAGCCTACACAGTGTAATCGCAGAACCGCGTTAGGCCATACCTAAATGTGCTTTCATTACCGTTCAAAATAACTTTCCCGTTAAGACTGCAGTAGGCCTATTTCTAGCGTTGTATCAAACATCATAATTTTGTATCACCCTATTATTGTGATCATCCTACAATTTACTTATCATGCATCTTACTGTTTACGTGTTCTTTTAGGCATTTCATTCTAGACGACCTAATCCATTCAGTGTACCAAAACGTACGTGCATAATTTCTGTTATCAATAGGCTTCATATTTCATGCTGTGTTCCATTTTGGATACCATTAGCCTATCATAAATGAATGTATTACTTAACAATTAAGCTGTATAACCATTTCCTTATTTGCTAATCCTCAGTCATATTTAGCATACTATAAATGCCGTTATATAATTGTTAATCACCGTAAATACCTTCATTGTCATGTTAATCACTGTGAACAAATAACTGATTTATTTTCTTAATTAAACACAAACCAACAGGGTAATTTTTCTAACCTTATTAATATATTTGCTTGGGTGTAATCTAAGCTGGTGACCTCGAATCATTCGTATCATTTCATATATATATATATATATATATATATATATATATATATAACCTTTGGTTTGCTTCCCTCCGAATTGTTCATTCTGATGAATGGTGAAGCTTGTCACTCCATCTTAAACCTTCAGTTTAGCGTGGAATCTGAACCACTCCCCACCAGCAGCCCACCGTCTTAACCACTAAGCTACCCAGGGTACCCATTTATCTACCAATCACTTTCTTTATTGTGTGGAAGGCTGAACAGCTGGGTTTTGCTGCGCACCGCCTGTCGTCACCGGGTCTCGATCCCGGGGCCGATGGATTCGTAGTCAGCGACGCTAACCACTACACCACCGAGGCGCATATATCATATATATAGTTACCATTTTATTGTTACCGATTTATGGCGTAATGTTGGCACTCTAATAATAATGATGATAATAATGATTAATTGATTATTAATGATTGATTGTTAATGATAATGCTGGCGTCACCACGTCTTTGCAGATCAAATAATATTATCAATTAAGTTATTAATTAGGTTGGTTGATAGAATGAGTTTTCTTCCATTATTAAACAAAATAAATGATTTATGAAATGAGACAAAATGTAGGTTGGTTGTTTACAGTCGAAATTAGATGTACACTTGAATAATGACTTCCGTATAATAATGACTTCGATATTAATAACGCGCGAGATAATGATTAGTCTTTATATAAAGTTAGGTGAATGACACCAGGCCTAATGGGGCCTGCACAAAAGGTGTTCACATGGTAGTAGCTCTCGTGTCACTGGTCTTCAAAGAGAGAGAGAGTCGGGGTTCGATGGTGGCGTGGAATGCTTGAAGTGGTCCTTGTAACGATTGATGTGAGGCAAAACATAAGGACATGCCTTGAGTGGATCCTCGCGATGTGACATCACCTTAGTCGTGCTTGTGTGACGTCATCTTGGTCGTGTTTGTGTTGATGGAACACCGCTAAAGTATTTGAAAACGTCTCTGCCACTACATATATATATATATATATATTAGTGATGTAGGTCACATCCGCATCCGCATCCGCGGAACATCCGCACATTTTCTCGCATCCGCACCCGCATCCGCACTTTGGACTGCGGATGTCGTGCGGATGTGGACCGTTGAGATAAAATGTCATTAATAAGGGGAAATTATCAAATTCTACTATATTAATAGAACTAGTTCATTGTGCGCAAAAGTGATGCAAGCGACAAGACGAGAGGCTGTTCTTGTATGAAGTTACTCTCTTGCAACCTACTTAGATCCACGTTACAAAGCTAAGTTATTTTCATCTAGTACATTAGAACGAGTTAAATCATCACTTGGCAAAGCAGTTGAAGAGCTTCAATCTCTTGAATCTGTCGCTTCGCCACCCACCAAAAGAATAAAAGTTTCAGTGACAGAACCAACACCTTCAACGAGCAAAAATATCACAGAATCTGTCTCTCAGTTTCTTGAGTCAAGCAGCAATGACGAGACCTACGCGATGTCAAAAGATGTAGTAAAAATGATCGAGAGCTATCACCAAGAAAAACGCCTGGCTGCATGTGACAATCCTATTAGTTGGTGGAAAAATACGCAGAATATCTATCCATACTTGAGTAAACTTGCAAGGAAACATTTAGCCTGTCTCCAACAAACGTACCAAGCGAGAGATTATTTAGCAGTGCTGGATTAATATATGATGAAAAGAGAAACAGACTGGCAGCAGAAAAGGCAGAAAAATTAATGTTCCTTAAGCATAACCTTCCTATAATTAAGTTTGAACATTAAACGATGAACATCTTAGTTTACTTTATTTTAATTACTCATTTATAAATATGCCTAATAAAACTTTAAACTTAATATAAATAGTTATCAAGCTAATTAAAGATCTCTTTCTATAAGGGTGGAGGTTGGGGAAAGAGGTCGGTGGGGTGCATTTGAGTTGGGTTCACGTTCCGCATCCTGGTAACACAATTATGGTTTCTAATTGTGGCTGAAACTCAACAAAATATAACGAATTTATTTGCAGACGAATTCACTAATTGATTTCTATATTAGTTAGATGCTTGATATTATTTTATATGTTCAGAGAAAAGTACAGCAATTATTGCACAATTAATCAATTATACTACATTATAGCTACAGCTCTCTCTATATAATAACTTATTATATACGTTAAACACAACAAATCTCGAATATATCCTAAAAAATAACGAAAATGTAGACATCCGCATCCGCATCCGCGGATGTTGAAATCAAACATCCTCATCCGCATCCGCATCCGCGGATGTGAAAAAAATGACATCCGCTACATCACTAATATATATATATATATATATGCGCCTCGGTGGTGTAGTGGTTAGCGTCGCTGACTACGAATCCATCTGCCCCGGGTTCGAGAGCCGGTGACGGCAGCCGGCGCGCAGCAAAACCAGCTGTTCATCCTTCCACACAATAAAGAAAGTGATTGGTAGATAAACGGGTACCCTGGATGGTCTAGTGGTTAAGACGCTGTGCTGCTGGTAGGGGTGTGGTTCGGATTCCACGTTAAACTGTAGGTGTAAGGTGGAGTGAAAAGCTTGACCTTCGTCAGAATGAACAATTCGGGCGGTAGCTAACCAAAAGTAACCATCCAAAGGTATATTTCTTGTTGCACCTGATATCATCACCATGTATAAATACAATAATAAATTATTATTATCATTATTATTATTATTATTTTTCAAATTTTGTAAAATTCTCAAACGTACCCAAAGACGCATTTAATGAAACATATGCTGTAACCTCAATAAATATGACCTAAAATATACAAAATAAACTATGGCTAAATAAACCTCTCTCGCACGCCATCCTACACAAATATCTAATTTAAACAAGAAGTATACAACACTTACAGTAACAGGTTAAATAACTTAATTAAAATCGCAGAATTTGAGTATTGCTTCAATAAATACAAGGACGCTTTAAAGAAACAACAGAAATTGATTAATGAAACTTTGCGTGGAAAAAACAGCAAAATTGTTTTTTAACAAATGCCACTGTAAATAATAGAACTCATAATGAATTATTAGATATAACCGATTACTTAAATAAGCGCTTTGCTAGCGTTGATAAAACCAGAGTCGAGCAGATTCCGCTTTTCGCACACACAACTGTGAGGAATATGTTGGCAATCCCAGTCCTCTTATTTTTCTTTTCGCCCTTATTTCTCACACACAGGTCGAGAGAATAATTTCTTACCTTAAAACCAAATACCATTCCTAATGCAATATTTAAATACTGTTAAAATTCTTTATCTCTCCATCAGTAGTGTTCAATTCATCCCTCAGTTAAGATATTTACTCAAATGTATTGAAAAAGAGCAAGAGTTTGTGCAGTATCCACATCTGGAGACAAGCAAGTCAATACCTTCTAATTGCCGACCCATACCTATTTTATCTAAATTAGAAGATGTGTCTGAAAAGTTTGTTTATACGGAGCTCTTTAAATACTTCGAAGTAAATAACCTTGTATCTGAGTATGAGTTTCGTTTCAGGGAAAGTCAAGAAACAAGCGATGGAATCTTAGCCAATTTTATGCATTATTAATTTAGAAATACAAAGGCTTCTATTCTCTTGTTAACTGACCTACCTAAAGCCTTTGATACAATCTTCCATAACATATTCGTAATTAGTGTTAAATTGTCTCACCGTAGATGAGGAATGTTGCATTAAATTGGCTCAAATCCCATTTATGCAGCAGAAGTTAATACATCAAATAAAATAACATTATAACCTCCGATTAAAAATTACACATAAGGAGTCCCACAACGAAGTATTTTGGTTCGTCTATTATTTTTTTATCTATATAAATAGCTTTCATAAATCTCATAATAAGAAAGGTCTTCAGTGTGCAGATGATACTCCTTGATATGTGTTGCGCGTAAAATAGAAAAAATATACAGTGAAGTTTGAAGTGTGTTTGTTAGTAGAAAATTTAATTTTGCTGAAATACAAGAATTTGGAGAGTATGTGAGCTACGTTTTCACTATGTTCCCAAAAAAATAGTTTGTCATCAAACACGACTCAATACTTTCCATCAGCGACACGCAATACTTTATGCAAGACGATAACTACACAGAAGTTTGGTATTATTTTCTTTACTGCCATTAACAGAACGTTTGTATAAGTTTTATTTCAAGATAATTTGTTGATAATTTGTTGGTTTTCAGTTAGTTGAAAGCTACCACGACGTCTCTATTATTATTTAATAAGAGATTCAAGCTTTGTTTGAATTGTTTTTGAATTGTTGTTTAAATTCATTTTTCGTAATAATGAATTATATAAACGCATCTATAAGTAATTTGTGTATATTTTGTGAAGTAAATTATTATAATGAATTTAAATATTAAGTCTGTAAAGTGTCAAACCACAATATTTCTTTAAAATTCTTTCCCCTGTTTTTTGTTACCAATGTAACCTTGACGTAAAAGCGTAAACAAAGGTCAGGAAACATATGTTTACAAGCGTGTTAACATGTCTGAAGTTCAATGTCCACCTAAAAATTATTCTTATTTATGAAAATACATTCACCGGATATTTTGACAAAACAGGATTTCAATACTTTGGACATCCGCATAATAATTCTGTATACTTTGCATGCGACTTAAAGTTGTTAGAACAGAAGTATTTAGCTTTGATTTATATTCAGTACTCGATGTAAAGTGTCTCGAAAAGAACCAACGTCAATGAAACACATCTGCCGCTAAAAACATTCAGTATTCATCTTTCTCGAGTGATTATCAGTTTCAGTGTTGTTCTGTGATCTTGGAAAGAGTTTGAGCGTAAATTATTCCTCATTATAATGCGGATGAACTCCGTAAGTATATTAAAAGTAATTACGAGATACAATATTTTTTGTGGGTAACCGTAAAAGAAAATTTTAAAAGTAATCTTTGATTTGTGTAAACGAATGATAGAAAGAAGTTTCACCATAATCACACACACACACACACACAAAAGTTATATACAGTGTATATATATATATATATATATATGAGACGTCGCGAGTACGAGGGGCGAACTCGCTGAACCGGTTTTGAGATACACGCGTTTAAACTTTGCGACTTTTGTGTACGAGGGGCACATAGCGCAAATATACGCATTGAAAATTACTACATTTTGAGCGTACGAGGTGGGTATTTAGCTATACCATGTTGTCTGTTGATGGAGGAGGGTTCAACTATTCATTCGTGGAAGAGTCGCAAAATCGCCAATGTGGTGAGTTCGCCCCTCGTACTCGCGACGCCTCAAATCCAGTATATGAACGTCTCGTGGCTTGATCAGTTAGGGCGGTGCCCGGCATTGCTGAGACTCCGTTGAGTCGTCGGCTGGAAACCCAATGCTGTCAATTGCTTGGCGGCTTGTCTTTTCTGTATTTTACGTCTCGACTAAGAGGCGGGGCGGCCAGCCCCCTTTAATTGACTGGGGCTAAGGTAACCCAGGTTCGGTCCCCTACCCTTCACTTCCTTGGGGAATATAGGACATAGATGTTACCTCTCTCTCTCTCTCTCATATATATATATATATATATATATATATATATATATATATATATATATATATATATATAATGATGAATAAAACCACGAAGGGAAAAGAAACACAAAGTGGTGCTCAAGCGCTTTCGTCTAATGACATCCTCATATATATATATATATATATCGGCTATTGATTGATGGCGTGAGTAGTATAGCCGAAAAAGGGGAGAGTGCAGGAATGTTGCAGGTTATTATGTAATGTTGCAAATGGGGGTGGGGTTGTTGCAAGGGGGGTGGGGTTGTTGCAAAGGGGGTTGTTGCAAAGGGGGTGGGGGGAAACTTGGAGGCGGCGTTATCCCCCAAGAGAAAGGAGGAGGAGGAGAGAAAGGAGGAGAGGTGTTCACCTGGCAGGAGCCAAGTGCACATTAAGACTTCCAGCCGGGCTGGCGTTGTTTTATAGGCTCCTAATCAGCCAGTTGGCGTAATTGGCTTGAGTTGCCAGATACCGCGATACCATTGTATACATTATTATAGACTCCTAATCAGCCAGTTGGCTGTAAATGGTTGTCAGATACCTCTTTTTAGCAGTATTATTGCATACATTATTATTATTAATACGCCTAATCAGCCAGTTGGCTGAGTTGCCAGATAGCGCCATGTATTCCGAAGACAGAGTTGCCAGTTACCATTGTATACATTATTATAGACTCCTAATCAGCCAGTTGGCTGTAAATGGTTGTCAGATACCTCTTTTTAGCAGTATTATTGCATACATTATTATTATTATATACGCCTAATCAGCCAGTTGGCTGAGTTGCCAGATAGCGCCATGTATTCCGAAGACAGAGTTGCCAGATACCATTGTATACACTATTATAGACTCCTAATCAGCCAGTTGGCTGTAAATGGTTGTCAGATACCTCTTTTTAGCAGTATTATTGCATACATTATTATTATATATACGCCTAATCAGCCAGTTGGCTGAGTTGCCAGATAGCGCCATGTATTCCGAAGACAGAGTTGCCAGATACCATTGTATACACTATTATAGACTCCTAATCAGCCAGTTGGCTTAGAAGGCTTAAATATTGCCAGATACCTGTTGTATACATTATTAGAATACCGGTAGTAGAAGGCATAACAATAAACAACATTGCATCATTCTTTTTATTATAAATATATGAAAATAAATATACATTTGAGGAATATGCGTATAACAGAAATATATACACACAATTATATATATATAATAAATAAATATACATTTCATATACACTTCAATAGTACATAACAGTACAGGAGAAATATACACACACACACAATTATGGTGATATATAAAATAAAATATACATTTCATATACACTTCAATATGTACATAACAGTACAGGAGAAATATCAAGCAAAATATATATATAATATATATATATATATAAACACAAATCAATAGAAATATGCGTATAATCGTCAAGCAAAATATATATATATACAATTCACTTTTTTTTCAAAATACTAAACTCGGTCTTAATCGAGTTTACAATTACATCATTATTGCTCTGCATTACGCAGTATATGCGGCTTAATAATATTTCACCGCTTAAAGTATAGGGAAACCTGTATTCGATATGAATGGCTTTCATATCGTTCAGTACTATTTTTGTTCCCACTTTACAACCGGTTGGTAAGTCATCTTTAAACACGTCTAGAATACAATCAAAAGCACGCACAAAGAGTTCATCGTTAGCTACATTATTAAACACAAGTTTATAAGAACGCTTTTCCAATCGAGGGTTTATTTCTACCGACTCGAGCTTTTCAATCGTGAACTCTTCACTCAACATAGCGGCAATTGAAATAATCTTCTAAATCGTTACGACAACTGCGCGTTATATAAAGAAATAGTTCTTCAGGGTGAACGGTGTAGGTGAGCTCAGCCTTGTACCGATCAATTGCTTTGTACCAAAGTTCATGGTATTTCAAAGAGTCTAAACTTTTTAAATAAACATCCAGCACTAGACCATTCTCACCAGCCCTACACTCGGTAAACCCATCGAGCAGAGCAGTGTATGCGTATTCAAGTACTGTATCAAAATAAAACATATCCGTAACACGCGCGTCTAATATAGGTTTCAGTTTACGGAATCCGACGATTTCAAACATTCTGTCGAGGATGAAACGGTTTCGCGTAGGAATAAGAGCGTTATTATCAGAAGCATTCTTCCACATCAGCCTATATCAATGCACGGCCGATCGTTATTTATACACAACGTACATACAACGGCGTATGAGGGCGCGTCACTAATCTGCTCTCTTCTTGTACCTACGTTAGCAGGTATTTTATAACGATCTTCACACCACTTCTCAACTATCACGAAGATTCTATTCATCTCCTCGATACTTAAATAAACCCGTTTGTTTGTCGGTCTACATTCCGTTTCCAGTACATAGCTAATGGTACCGGATTACGTCTGAACACGCGCAACGATTTCGTCACGGACACATCGTACGAGGCGTTGAGAATGCTGCTCAAAGGAAGTTCCATCGTATTCGAGGAGCGCACGTCCACTCGGCTCAAGCTCTGAGATAACTATGAGCCGTGTGAGGCACAGGCAGGAACGGTTCGACGGGCGGCTGACTCGATGATACGTGAATGGGCATGTTCGTACGACTCGAATTGTTGCACATATTTGTTTTTCCGTTTCGTCACTACCAGCCTACGCACTTTGGATAAGAACTAGGCGCTAATCATCTCCACACTCCGGCGCACTATTTGAGAGGAACATATGCTCATATTTTTCCTTTCTACCCATCAAACGATACTCGTCTCTAAAATCTGTTAAAAACTCACGCATGGCACTAGCCACAACCTCACTATGAACCTCATCATGATATACGTTAATATAGTGATAAAAACACCTAAGATTGTCCATGATCACGAGATTCACATTTTCAGACGTAGGGTATGAGTAATCGACATGGTGTAGCATGACGTAATACCGCTTGTCACACCACCCATCCACAAGGCTCATTATCCATACCTGCTGCTTCTCTTCTGCACGCGTTGTTTCTTTTACTTCACGGTGTATGTGAGACTTTATAAAGTTTAGCCCTGCAGCATACTTCAGCACATCGTCTGTGCAACGAAAGCCTTCAACAGTCTCACCAGAACATCCGTAGAGTATTTGTACATCTTGGAACTTCGCACAATCCAATGTGGTTTTAAAAGAGGCATAGGAGGGGGGAATAGGAAGTTTTTCGGTATCCACCACATCCTCACACTTTACTGAATACCATTTCATAAACGTTGTGCAAGCATATTAAAGGTAGCCATTTCAATATACGTCTGATCTGAATACACGTCTGATCTCTCGGGCTTACTGCGGTCGACTGACCACGCAGGGACTCCCAGATAGTAGCATGACTCACGCAGTGGGCGGAGCTTAGAACTTTCACCTACACACACACACACACACACACAAAGGAGAAAGTGAAACGCTATTTGATTTATTGAGATATTCATATATTTACAAATACGAGATATTCAAGTTATATATATATTACAAATACGATTTAATAAACGAGATATTCAAGTTATATATATATATATATATATTTACAAATAGATACGATTATATACAAGACGTGTGAGTTAGAAGCATCATTGGTATCCAAAGGGTACGGTATCATAGGTACCAGGTAACTGGTAACGTTTCCTATAGGTGTTACGGCACACCATCGTACCCCTAAGTTCCTTCACGCCTCCCAGCTTCTGCGCCCGAAAATTGTGGGTGCCTACAATTAGTTGGTGAGGTTGCAAACATACTAGATCCTTCAACGACTCAAAGTTAACAACCTCCCGATTCGCATGGTTGAGCGTAATACCCTTTGCCTTCACGATATATTTCATTTCCTCCCCTACCCTGACCCGTACCCCATAAGTCTTAGGTCCTGTTGAGATAAAAGAGTCGGCGTATGCGTCGTCCCCATACTCATCCTTGATCTCATCAGTGAGCTCGCCGAGGAACTCCCCAATAGCGGGCATGTAATCACCCTCCCTCTCTGTGAATATCACGCTATCTGTATCGGCATACAATACTCTCCGCCCAAGAGAATGCAATAGACCCCAAAGTTTTATACGGGCGTAGGCTGTTGTGAAGCTCGCCACAGGTATGTTTGTAACCCTTGAGGTATCTGTGGCAAATTCAGTGTTGTTGTACTTTATTACGTAAGTATTACCTACATTCACGATCTCCATGACCTCTTTATCGGGGGCATTGGCATAATCCCAGACATCGCTATAACTTTGTGCCAAATGAATGTTCCCTCTGCCGGTATTCTGCGCAAATTTTCCCCATAGACTGTTTAGACACAATTTGCACTAAAGCGCTTGCCAGGATTCTTTACAATTTGGACACGATCAAGTTGTATACCTTCGCGGTCGCGGTAACGTTGAATATAGGCAGACTTTTCATCTTCGGTATCAACTCCTCGCGGATACCCTGATGCTTCAACCTTATCCTTCAAAAAGGCGTTTATATATGGTGTGAAAAGGTTGGGGAGCTTCTGAAACCTCCACACCTCGTGTATCTTCAGTATTCTATAACCATGGCGTACGGCTAGGGCCAGCTCAGGACTTGTATATACGCCTCTGATCTTACGCTGGTGGGGTATATGGTTACATTCGCCGTTATCCTCTTCCGCGCACTTCACGCACAGGGGAAACATGAGCTTGTCGTCGATAACGACAGGTAAGATCGGCATCCATAAATTGCGTGGGGGGAGTACGTCTACGAAAGAGAGCCCAAAGTAATGATCATTCAAATTTTTTGAAAATTCATTGATGGAGGGTATGCTAGGTCCCACCAGTTTCTCAGGAGCGCCCACGGTCTGAATGGATTTGTACGTCCTCCAAACAAGCTATCACCACATTTGAGAGGGTCCAGCACCATTGAACGCTTGATCGTTTTATTTCCTCACGGTATACATCTGTCTCCATCCGTGCATCATATTCATGCTCCCACAAGACTTTGTGAGTGAACTGTGATCCTATAAGTTGATCGCGGGTGCGGGTCCCTGCAAGACAGTCGGCAGGAGATCTACCGTGGATATCTCCGACGTATCGCACTCAGGGCGGGGGCATCCATGCCACCAGCATCCATTAAAGGAATACACAGTCTTCACACCAGTGACACGGTTTTCACTTAACCCATCAACCCAAAAAACACGTCCATTAATCTTAATGGGTACTTCACCCGTGTTGCGGGCGTGCTTTATGTATACACCTGTTTGTTGCTGCAGGTGTATGAGCCAGTAAATAGCCTTGTGTCCGTAACTGCGGGGGTTGTTTCGGTGAATAATGGCTAAGGTGTCTTTAGGCATGAAGTTATTCTTGAACACCGTAAAACATAATGATGCGATGGTGGTTGCGACTTGCAGTGGATCGCATTTGAAACGGGCTATGTACATACTTCTAAAGGCCTGGAAACATACTCTAAGCACGCGCACATCATTCACGCAATAACGCTCACATTCATCAGCTATATTATAAGGGTTACTTTCATTAAAACTGTCGTAGTATCGATCAAAGTCTTCACGTTCATCCATGCAGTCAAAATAATGTTTGGGGGGGTGGGCCTACGTAGTTTAAAGTCTCGCTGGTGAGGAAAGTGTATGGGAAGTATCCTTTGGAAACTTCAGCTGCTACTCCCATCACCTTGGGTAGCTTTGCTAATTTACAAGGTGTGAATAATAAAGTATCTTTAAATTGTACATTGCCTCTTATCTGCATCTGTATTAATTTGTTGCCTCTTTTCAATGGATCACCTGTAAATATCTCAGAGGATTCGTGTTCAAGCAACTCCTTATAAAGGAACTGCGTGTCAAACTTTGCCCCGTTATGGGCGAGAATATACAGTCATTTTTTTGAACTTGTCGGCTAACTTGACAATATAGGACACAAATAGTTTCACAGGACTATCGCTGACATTCGTTTTAAAAACGTTTGTCCGTTTACCGCATTTGGGGCACTCGTCACATTCGATACCCATACACTCATCACAGATGGTCTGGCTCACAAGTAAATGTGGAATTACCTCTTTGGTTTCAGCGTTCGTATATGTTTCTATATCGTAGTACACAGTTATACAAGGGTTATTTTTAGGCTTAGCTCTTTCATATACACACATGCTTTACTCCATCCGCCTTATATTCCTCCTGGCATGTAGGACAGTGAATTACGTCGCACTTGTGCTTAAATTTTCCCCAATTATCCATTGTGTGAAACATACCACATTCACAGATTCTCATTTTCCTGCACGTACCAATTGATTTATGGAGATCAAAGCAGCTATTATTGAAAAATGTGCGTCTACACACATCACAGTCTCTCTTCTCAACTACACGGCTTTCACATTTGGTGCTTTTACATGCTCACATACCATGTGACATTCTTTACAATGTCTCACTATATCATCCGCAAACTCGAGGCACCCCTTACACAAATCATGATGTCTCCCATATTTTCGACTTTTGTCATAACTCGCGTAAAGCCCCCTTATATTACGGATGGGGAGATACGTTGTCCCTGACAATCCTAAAATAAGTAGGGGCCTTGTACGATCTCTCACACAGCTTTTAAAAACACACACAGTCCGGCGGCGATCATCCAAACCAAATATAACTATGCGCACATTCATTTCCTGTTCTACCTTTCTCAGCTCTTCAGGACCCATATTACA
>JAJOZX010002013.1:712500-754560 GCA_023014485.1 Bathynomus jamesi | reverse complement strand
TACAAAGTATTAATTTTGTTGAAATTTTTGTACAAAGTATTAATTTTGTTGAAATTTTGTACAAGTATTAATTTTGTTGAAATTTTTGTACAAAGTATTAATTTTGTTGAAATTTTTGCACAAGTATTAACTGTGTAGAAATTTGGGTCAATCCCAGAATATGCACCTGATATACCTAATCCCAGATGAAGCACCTGCGTTCAACCTCAATCCAGAATAGGCACTTGCAAGGAATTAAATAAAAAAAACCTGATAATTACAAAATTTATTGTTTATACAAGTTTATTACAAATGTAATAAAGGCAAAGTTATAAAAGGTTTAAAGTGGTTTAATGAATAAAGAAAAATTATTTCTGAAATAGAAATCGAATAATATTATTAATAAAATATTAAATGTGAAAATCAGGTAAAAATCAAACTGGTAAGAATAGCAAAACTAACCAAAAAAGCAGAAGATATAGCAAAAGATTAGGTTAGGTTAGGTTGATTTTTTTTCAAATATTGATAAAACAATGAAATTTTATCTCTAAAAACTGTTTATATTTTTTCTCCTCAATCCAGATTAAGCACCTGTGTTTTGCCTCAATCCCAGATTAAGCACCTAAAAAAGATTTCAGGTGCCTATTCTGGGATTGATCCAGAAATTTTTTTACAAATATTAATTTCGTGAATCTGATACAGTACATCTGAATCTGTTTATCTTTGTCACATCTGAATCTGATACATATTTTTTTTAATTCCTATTTCTTCAGTTTCTGAAAAAAAAAATTCGGAGCTATTGAAGAATAGGGACCCCAGCCTTCTTTAGTTAGGCTTATAAGGCTAACTAACGAAAATATCACGACCTAACCTAACCATCGTTAGGTTAACTGTACGCCCTTGACGATTGGTTAGGTTAGGTCATGATATTTTCGTTAGTTAGCCTTATAAAGCTAACTAAAGAAGCTGGGGTCCCTATTTCTCATAGCTCCAGAATTTCAGTTATATATTTTTATTTGTATAATGAAATAAATAGGAAGTTTAAATTACATATTTAAATACAGGGTGAACGAAATGTCCCTGTGCATCTGCAAGAAGTGTAGTGAACCTGTACCTGCACGTGTTGGAAGTGGACAGATGCACAGGAACGTTTTGCTCACCCTGTAGTTTAGTCTCTGAAAATTAGAATTACTGATTTAAATTACTGAAAGGTTGCAGTTTAAACGTTTATGTGGCAAGTTTAGCATTTCAGATTTTTTATCAATTTTTAAAAGAAATGAATTTGACTGAAGAGCAATAAACAGATCAAAAACATAAATTGCAAACATATTCTGAGTTATACACTCGCGAATTAATAGCCTTATTAGGTCTACACTCAAAAAGAGTAACCTGATAAGAAATCCAAATTCAGGACTAATTTATTTTGAGACTTAACGAGGAAACTATGGGCGACGTTTGATAAATAAATTCGAACAATTGTTGGTTGCTTGTTCAGGTTAACTTCCTTCAACCACGGTTTCCTTTACTAGTATAAGAGTCTTTATTACATACACATACACACACACACACACGTTTCAGTTGGACGAAGCACATAAAACAAATCAACCACCACACACACGTACACACTTTTTGTTCAATCACAATAAATAATTTACGTTTTGAGGACAATTATAACATGAATAATATTTTTTATTACAATTTTCAAAAAACGAATTTGCCATGAAAATAATTCAATATCTGAATTAATCTGAACTTTGATTCTATGATTCAAATAAAAACTGCCTTTAAAATAACAAATTCATTTGAAAATACTGGATTGAACAAAATTTTGGTTCTCTCTGTACGTTTATTTATGTATGTATGTATAAGGAAGAATTTGTATCGTGCATTTTGTTTACCTATTGATTACTACTGATTCGGCATTATAAGAATTTCCAAAGGGACACTTTTATGGAGAATATATGCAGGCAACTTATTAGTGGTTATTGATCCACAAAATAAGGAGAAATAGCATGAACTGCTGGATGATTCAAGGTTCATTTGGCAACTGTAAATAAAACGAAATGTTAACTTACCATTAGTAATGACGAATAAATGTTTTGTTAACGGAAACCTTCGATTGTGCAGCGTCAGTATTAAGTACAATTTAGCTAATACTGGAAAGTGTAAAGCAAACTCTGATTTATTTAAAGAATTTCAGTGTTTTTTAATGCAATATTCTCGATTGCCATCGCCTACTCACTGTGAAACACGTTTCTTTGTAAGCAAAGTGAAGACACTGAGGCCGGGGTTCGACTCTCACTGGTTCGCATTTGTCTGTCCTGAGCGCTGTATCAATTTCTGGCCCTTCTGACTCATGATACGAGTAGTATCAATATCCCTGATTGAAATTCAGGGATTCTAGAAATAAGTATCTCTTACTTGATCCCAATGAATATTTAGCCATTTCGTGAAAGACATATTAAGCGAGACATAACATACAATAACTAGAATACGTCAGTAATGGACTGATGTTTTGTTTACGTCATAATTATTTCCATTTATTTAACAGTATTTTTATACTTAAATACTACCGTGTCTTTAACTCCTTCAATGTTAATTTCGCTTCTAACGTAACGTAAACTAACCGTAGCCGCCACGTACAAGTACGTACAAAACACCGAAACGGTTAATTATAAAAATACTATTAAATCTCGCTCAATAAAGAACAGCCCAGATAACGCTGCTGGCTGTGTCTACACTCGATGTAAACAAGGCGACTCAATTTATATTGGTCAAACTTTAGAAATCGGAGTAAAACAAAATAAATACGCGTGCAGGACGGCAAGTAATTATAATGCATTGTTTAACCATATGTATTAATTGGGAAAGTTCTAAATTATTGTTAAAAACAAAAAAAATAAAAAAAGACGTAACTGAGGGGAACATTCTTGAATGTGCATTCATACGAGGGTAATTCAATAAGTATCCGCACTTTTTATTTTCACAATTTTGTTTTTACATCTGATAGATTATAACACATCACTTCTCAACATAGTCTCCCTGTTTCTCAATACACTTAGTCCAGCGATCTACAAGCTTCCTAATGCCATCACAAAATAATGTTTTTGGCTGTGTGCGTAGCCAGTCATGCACCGCCTCCTTCAGGTCATCATCGCCTTAGAATCGCTGACCTCTCAAAACGTCTTTTAGTGGTCCAAACAGGTAAAAATCCGAAGGTGCCAGGTCTGGACTGTACGCTGGATGGTCGAGAACTTCAAATTTAAGTTCTTGAAGGTATTTTCTAGTCTGTGCAGTGGTATGAGGGCGCGCATTGTCGTGTAACAGAATAACACCTTCCGACAATCTCCCTCTCCGTTTTGTGCAAATTGCTTCGGAATGAGTTAAAGCAAGCAATTCGCACAAAACGGAGAGGGAGATTGTCGGAAGGTGTTATTCTGTTACACGACAATGCGCGCCCTCATACCGCTGCACAGACTAGAAAATACCTTCAAGAACTTAAATTTGAAGTTGTCGACCGTCCAGCCTACAGTCCAGACCTGACACCTTCGGATTTTTATCCGTTTGGACCACTAAAAGACGCTTTGAGAGGTCAGCAATTCCAAGGCGATGATGACCTGAAGGAGGCGGTGCATGACTGGCTACGCACACAGCCAAAAACATTCTTTTGTGATGGCATTAGGAAGCTTGTAGATCGCTGGACTAAGTGTATTGAGAAACAGGAAGACTATGTGGAGAAGTGATGTGTTTATAATCTATCAGATGTGAAAATAAAATTGTGAAAAAAAGTGCGGATACTTATTGAATTACCCTCGTATAATTTAGAAATAATTTCAATAACAGTTCGAAAACGTATAAAATGGGCCACATCTTGTTAAAATAGCTTTTCCCCTTCAATTAGTACGTGTTAATTTTTTCCAAATTTCTCTCAACTATTTTATTTACGCTGTACAATATTTACGGCTTCTTGCCTTTTCCCTTCATTCCCTGACAAGATGTAATGTTCAGTACACGAAAAGCCTTGCAATCGCTTTTCAGATTTCCTTCTAGGTGTGGATCATATATATATTATATATAGGGTGGGTCAAAGCCAGGAGTCAAAGGAGCCAGAGAGAATGGATATTTTCCGTTCTATGGCCGATACTATTTTTAAATAAGAATTACTTTTTTTTAATTAAAAAAAAATTATAATTTATAATTATAATTTTTAGTTAAAAAATTAAAATATAATTTTCAATTATAAATTGCAACTATAAATTTTTAAAAAATTATAAATTATAAATTTTTTAACTAAAAAAAAGTAACTTTACTTAAAAAATAGTGGTGGTCATAGAACGGAAAGATCCATTTTCTCTACCTTCTTTCACGCCTGACTTTGACCCACCTGTATATATACACTTTGGTTAACCTTGGTTTATCTTCGCGCCCGAATTGTTCATTCTGACGAAGGTCAAGCTTGTCACTCCACCTTAGACCTACAGTTTAACGTGGAATCCGACCATGCACCACCAACCAGCCCAGCGTCTTAACCGCTAGGCTACCCAGGTACCCATTTATCGGATCACCTGAAGATCAGGACCCCCAGCCTTCTCTAGTTAGCCTTATAAGGCTAACTAACGAAAATATCACGACTAACCTACCAATCGTTAGTTCAACTAACGCCCTTGACGATTAGCTAGGTTAGGTCGTGATATTTCCGTTAGTTAGCCTTATAAAGCTAACTAAAGAAGGCTGGGGGCCCTGATCTTCAGGTGATCTCATTTATCTACCAACCAATAATTTTTTATTGTGTGGAAGGATGAACAGCTGGATTATGCTACGCGCCGGCTGCCGTCACTGGGTCTCGATCCCGGGACCGATGGATTTGTAGTCACGACGCTAACCACTATAAACAATGACCAATGTACCAATTAAATTATATTTTTGTTATTTAATGTCATTTTATAGCACAAAGAGGGGGTCGTGGTAACGATTGAACCTACTTACATTATTTCTTATGGGAAAATAGTACCCGCTTAGCGCTGTTTCGCTTAAAGCTCGGTTTTTCTGGAACCATTAAGAGCGCTAAGCGGGGACTGCCTGTATATATATATACACGTATATATATATATATATATATATATATATATGAAATAGGATCCCTGCTAAGGAGACGTAGTTTTACATTTAGGATAAAAACGAAGACGTAGAGCAAAAAAGTCATTATATTTGGCTGCAGCCGACGTTTCGGGCAACTCTACCCATTTTCAAGGCCTAATAAATAAAAGCTAAAATTAATGCATGACAAAAAAATTATACGAATGTCAAAACAAACTAATTCATAGCACAGAATAAAACCACTTAAAGAATAAAAATTAAAAAGCGTAAAACAAGCATGAAGCCAAAAACAAAAATTAAAAATTAATATACATGACAAATAACACATGATAAAAGTAAAACTTTAAAACTAAAAACATTCAACATAAATTAGTTAAAACTTCACTAATAAAAAGTTAAATGAAAAAACGCAAAAGTGCACGCAACATACCATGCTCACTTGACAGCCACAAACAACTGAGGCGAAAAGGAGACAGGGTCAAGGGGAAAAAAACAGAAAAATTTAGTTGGTAGGCATTCTAATTAATATAAAGGGGGTAACAGCTAGAATCAATATTTAAGCTGGAGTTCAGAAATTTAATGCACAAAGATTCATAAATACGGAGAGAGGACGGACATTTTAATGATTTAAGAATTTTAAAGTTATTAACGGAAATATCAACTTTACACTTACAGAATGATTTCTAATGGCAGACTGTTCCTTTTTAGATAAAACTTTCCCTGTCCTATGGCTAATACCCATATGGGAGCAAAATCTTGCCTGCAAAGAACGAACTGTGCTGCCAACGTAGTTCCTGGGAACACCCAGGGCAGGTAAACAAATAAACGACGAACAGTTTCATCGCAGGGGGGATTTTGTCCTTACAACGGAAAAAACATTCAAGGGTATTATTATTCACAAAAGCAACCTTAAAATCAGTGTGAAAATAAAATTTCCTCACCACACTCAACAATTGCTTTTTCACAAAAGTGTTTAAATTGGTAGAGATCAGGTAAAACAAGATATTTACAATTCTTAGGAACATCATACGTTGGGATAAGGTTGGGGGAATAACATTATTAAGAAATTTACCAATAATACCTTGTACAAGAACCCGTGGAAAACCATTTTAAAGAAAAATCAGTAAGGAATTCAAACTCATTATGAAGCAGAGCAAAGTTTGAGCAAATATTATAAGCTCTATGCACTAAGTGCGAATGGAACTTAGTTTGTAATTAAAATCGTAAAAACTATAAAATTAAAAACCTAAACCCGTAAAAGTAGGCTTCCGGTATGTAGAAGTTAAAACAGTTGAGCCTGATTTGGAAACCAAAACATCAAGGAAAGGAATAGAACCTTGAACTTCCTTTTCTCGTAAATATAATGATTCCTTTCCTTGATGTTTTGGTTTCCAAATCAGGCTCAACTGTTTAACTTCTACATACCGGAGCTACTTTTACGGGTTTAGGTTTTATAATTTTTATAGTTTTTGCGATTTTAATTACAAACTAAGTTCCATTCGCACTTTAGTGCATAGAGCTTATAATATTTGCTCAAACTTTGCTCTGCTTCATAATGAGTTTGAATTCCTTACTGATTTTTTCTTTAAAAATGGTTTTTCCACGGGTTCTTGTACAAGGTATTATTGGTAAATTTCTTAATAATGTTTATTCCCCCAACCTTATCCAACGTATGATGTTCCTAAGAATTGTAAATATCTTGTTTTACCTGATCTCTACCAATTTTAACACTTTTTGAAAAAGCAATTTGTGAAAAAGCAATTGTTGAGTGTGTGAGGAAATTTTATTTTCACACTGATTTTAAGGTTGCTTTTGTGAATAATAATACCCTTGAATGTTTTTTCCGTTGTAAGGACAAAATCCCCCTGCGATGAACTGTTCTGTCGTTTATTTGTTTACCTGCCCTGGGTGTTCCCAGGGGAACTACGTTGGCAGCACAGTTCGTTCTTTGCAGGCAAGATTTTGCTCCCATATGGGTATTAGCCATAGGACAGGGAAAGTTTTATCTAAAAAGGAACAGTCTGCCATTAGAAATCATTCTGTTAAGTGTAAAGTTGATATTTCCGTTAATAACTTTAAAATTCTTAAATCATTAAAATGTCCGTCCTCTCTCCGTATTTATGAATCTTTGTGCATTAAATTTCTGAACTCCAGCTTAAATATTGATTCTAGCTGTTACCCCCTTTATATTAATTAGAATGCCTACCAACTAAATTTTTCTGTTTTTTCCCCTTGACCCTGTCTCCTTTTCGCCTCAGTTGTTTGTGGCTGTCAAGTGAGCATGGTATGTTCGTGCACTTTTGCGTTTTTTCATTTAACTTTTTATTAGTGAAGTTTTTAACTAATTTATGTTTGAATGTTTTTAGTTTTAAAGTTTTACTTTTATCATGTGTTATTTGTCATGTATATAATTTTTAATTTTTGTTTTTGGCTTATGCTTGTTTTACGCTTTTTAATTTTTATTCTTTAAGTGGTTTTATTCTGTGCTATGAATTAGTTTGTTTTTGACATTCGTATAATTTTTTTGTCATGCATTAATTTTAGCTTTTTATTTATTAGGCCTTGAAAATGGGTAGAGTTGCCCGAAACGTCGGCTGCAGCCAAATATAATGACTTTTTTGCTCTACGTCTTCGTTTTTATCCTAAATATATATATATATATATATATATATATATATATATATATATATATATATATACTGATATATATATAGGGTGTCCCAAAAAAACTATATACTCTTATATATATGATGCTATAAAGAGTATATAGTTTTTTTTTGGGACACCCTGTATATGCGTATATAAGAGCACTTTCTATTTACACTGCAAATACACTATTCATCGTAGATGCAAGTTTTTGTCTAGTAGTTATTGATTTTCGGTACGAAAAGGATGCCAATGATGTTGCCTCGGGTTTCCTTTAGTACTGCGACAAGATGGATGGAAAGATGGAATGAATCTCACTTTGGTTTTGGTTGCAAGGAAACATTCAGATAAAATTTTGTGATACTTTGCATCGTGATTCTAGTTTCTTATTGGTCTCTCCTATAAGAGTACACAATAATAACTGTCTTTACCTAATAATAACTATTATTATTATTTATTATTGTTATTGATAAGGGTGATAATGTATAGTATATGCATGACCTTCATGAGAGTGGACGCGTTTTGTTTGGCCGCGATTCTCCTCTTTAAATGGTAAGAATTTTGAAAGTTGCCGCGTGAAATTTGGACTTTTTCCGTTCTATGGGCACCATTGAAATGAGAGAAATTAATATTTTTTAAACTTATTTTAACTTTTTATTAATAATCAGTAGGATACATTTTGAATAGGAGAAATTTAATTTATTTAATTTAACAGCTTTGAACATAAATGAAAACAATAAATATTTTTCGATTCTTCAAAATTTTACGATTCATTACATTATATTATCATTATTATTGGTCATACCTAACGTAACCTTACCCTAACCTAACCTAACCTAACTTAGCTTAACGTAGCCTAACCTATCCTAACTTAACCTAACCTAAACCTAGCCTAACCTAACTCAACTTAGCTTAACATAGCCTAACCTATCCTAACTTGACCTAACCTAACCACGTTGTTGCCCATAGAACGGAAAAGCCCCTGGAATTTATATATCACACTCTCCTACAACATCTACAGTAATTAATTGTATATGTAACGTTGTTTAGACTTTAAAGGGCCGAGAAGTAGTCTCTTCCCGTCTCGCCCCCCCCCCATCTAGACTAACTGCGTGAGACCGTTTCTGTCCTTTGCTCAGTTAGGATAACGTCGTCTGCAGAAAGGCGCATACTCGTAGAAAATCCTTCGTTGCGTTTTACAAGTGACATTGTAAATCATATTAATTCTGAACTTCTTGTGTGTGTGTCACGAATTTTATGATGTTGAAGAGTAGAATACGCGAGGGTACAGATAAACCCTTGTTCAATGCTACACTACCAATTTATAGAAGTAACGCTCAGAACGAGAATCCCCAAAAAGACATTATAAATTAAGTGTAAATTCACTGGCAAAGTGAAAATTATATCATCTTCTAAGTAACTATTCCCATAGAATTCAGGTAATTTCTATGAAGAGCGTCGGCGTATTAATGCTTTTCAAACACTATACAGTAATAAGCCTCAAAAATCATTCATTTAAATAAAACACCAACAGGTAGTGTTAAAAGAGAAGAACGCGATTTCGTTTGAACAGTTTGGTTCAGAAATAGATGCGTCGAAAGAAACTCTCCTTTCAAAGCCCACATGCATAAATGTGGTCTAGCATGTCGTGACCCCAGCTAGGAGCGCGTCGGGCAGCGAGGGGAATGTAACTCTCAACCTCAACTCATCCCCAACAAATGGGGTGGAAATGTATCCCAAAGAAATAACAAGCAACCTCCTTCCCGTTCATGGAGGGACACCGTCTTCCGATGTTACGAATGATCAACAGGTGATGAGAGTCAACACCCGTACAAAGAACGACAACATTAATAGTAGTAACAGGGACCGTTCATTGCCAAGAGGCGAGGTGCCACTGCCCTCTCTGCCATCTGCTTCAGTGGAGAGGCATTCGGGTACTAATATGCCTTCCGAGGCATACGGTTCTCTCCCCTTCCCACCGAAGAAGAAGAGACATTCGAGCCCCTCAGGTTACAAACAGAGTACAGGCCTCTTTCAAGCCATGTTCCTTCTCACCAAAACAGAGTACTGGAGGGGCCTCCCATTCCCCATTCAGGCAAACCCTGCCCCTGGAAAATCGAGTGAGGAAGAAGATGGCTGGGAAATGGTCAACAAACGTAGTTCAAGAAGGACGCCACATCCCGTAGTCGCCGCAAGGACGCCTGTGAGGAATCTTACCCTATCTGTTTTTGCAAATTCACCATTCAAATGAGCAATGCGATATTCGTTATAGGATGGAAGAAGTTTATAGTAAATACAATAACTTATTCGGTACTAAATTAAGCAGCAAGTCGTTCCTTTGAGTGTGTGTGTGTGTGTGTGTGTGTGTGTGTGTGTGTGTGTTGTCTCCCGGACTGGTACATTTTTCTTTTTAACTCTTTAACTTTTATTTTTTCTTACCCTTAAATCAAAGTTTTTTCATTTTCATTTTCCAAAAGAATTTTTCAAATTTTTTAATTGATACTAAAAACGTTTTCTTCTTTGTAGCGGAATTTACAGTGTTTTTAAGTTATATATATATATATATATATATATATATATATATATATAATTGGTTTAGGGAATTAATTCGAATTGAATCGCGTAACTGGAATGTGAAATAGGTAAACGTTAAACGCATTATATGAGAATTTCACAAATTGCTCATCATGTATTTTATGGATGAATGAAATTATGCTGGTACAAATCACGCAATCAAAGTTGTGTGTGTGTATATATATATATATATATATATATATATATATATATATATATATATATAAACGGACTGGAAGGATTTTGAATATGGACTCAAAGATTGTAGGATGAGGATGAGATTCATTTTCATTTTTTTTCTTTCGGTGTGGGTACGTGGGTAAGGTGGGTAGAGGGGATTTGGATTGGGTTTCGGATTCGGAAATATTTCGATGGGATTGGAGGATCACGGATTTAGATTATGGTTCAATATTTTATTGTATCAAAACACTTTTCTTTTTTTTTTCTTTTTCTTCTTCTCTGACGATGAAATTTTCCAGTATCATAATTTCAGTGTTAAAATGGTCGTACCTTTTTATATTAAAAGTTTTCATTATATTAAAAATTAATAAAATGGTGGTAACTGGTTCGTTTGTGTGTGTGTGTGTGTGACGCAAAAGGTGGTCGATGTGATTGGAAACATTTAAATCATTTGAGTTTTGTAAAGGCTGCAGAGAAAGACTTTAATGTCAAGAGAATGCGGAGGAAGATAAGAATCTATAGGTTGTTTCCTCTGCTGCAATCTTACTACCAATTGAGTTAGTAAATAAACGAATATATGGTGTGATATGATGTGGAATATAATTTCATAGAAAAAGAAATATAGCCCTTTTTATTGGCTTCAAAATGACACTAAAATAGAAAAAGATAGCCCTTTTTATTGGCTTCAAAATGGCACTAAAATAGGAAAAGAAAGATAGCCCTTTTTATTGGCTTCAAAATGACACTACAATCAGTATTCTAGAACGAATAGAACTCGAGTTATGGAATTTTGAAAACAGCCATCTTCGAAGACCAGGTCAAATTTTCGTGAAGAGTGTTTCTTGTATACACCAAAGTGTATACCAAATTTCATCAAAAGTGTAAAATATACTTTAATTTTGATTGGTTTCGTATGAAATACCTGACTGTGATCCCGGTTCATCTGTAAAATTTGAATTTTCCTCACTGTCATCATCAGTCATCTCACTCAAAGCAGATGTGTTTGGCTTATTTGAATCAGGATTTTGTAGAATACATTTTAGCTGAGGTCTTAGCTGAATATTAATTACATCTTTTGTCTCCAACCTCAAATTCTGCAGGATAAAAACTAATTTCTCTGCCCTCTGATTTCTTATATCTAGTCCTTTTGGCTGAGTAAATATTGCTGTATGTGTGAAATGTATTAAATTCACGTTAAAAGCTACATGTGAAAAACAACAAACAATAATAACTGGCTCCATTTAAAAAAATACTATTAATTATTAAATTTATATTAAAAATCACACATGATAATATATATATATATATATATATATATATAAATTTTAAATTTTACAAAAACAAAAAACAAAAAGGGACCAACGTTTTCAGCTTTACATCTCTCTCTCTCTCTCTCTCTCTCTCTCTCTCTCTCTTTTTTTCTATATGTTTATATGTATATAAAGTTAGCCTGTTGGTGTGAATAATAATGCGAAGGATAAGAGAAATGACATATATCATATTACAAGATGTTCAGCGGTTATACAAAATGGGAAAATTTTTGAATAAGTGAATAGACAATAGATATAAGGGAATGTAGATGATTTGGTGGGCGTTGTAGGATAGCTACCTATATCATCTGTTACATCAAAAATAGAATATGATTGGGAAAATATGTAAAATACCAAAAAAAAAAAACCACCAAAATTTAAATGTATTAAAAGGGGGGGGGGGGGAAGATTATACAATTAGTTACTTAAAAAAATGTAGAGAAATAATAAGCAAACCCTGCCTGGGCTTATATCCAATATGGATTTTTATGACCTATACATTTAATGATATTCTAAAGTCACCTGTTTAACAGTCAGAATATATAAAATACTTAAATGTCGAAGAAAGAACTATACGAAAAGTGTCGGATTTGAAAAAAAAAGAAGTTAAAAGATAATTAAATATTAAGGGAATTCTCCGTAGAGTTTTTGTTACTTTATTTTTTTTTTAAATATTTTCTCCGGCATTAGGTTGTTGACTTTTTCTCTCGACGTGTAGTGTGCTCGACAACTTATTTAGATTAGGATAGGTTAGTTTAGGTTAGGTTAGCCTACGTTAAGTTAGTTTACGTGTAGGTTAAGTTAGATTATAGGAGTGTTGATAAAATATTCGTTCGACGAAAGGGACATAAGTCAAAAAAGTTTAAACAAAAGAGTTAATTATACAGAGGACTGACACACACACACACATATATATATATTATATAATATATATATATATATATTATATATATATATATATATATAGACACCCATTTATTTACAGAACATCGTTATATTTAGTAATAACAATATGAATCAACTGAAATGAAGTGACTTAATATTTGATTGGTTTCCATTGAACTTCTTTTAACGCAGAAATACGGACTGGCATCGATTTAATGAGATTTGAAATTTTCTCTTGAGGAATTTTATCCCACTCGGACTTCAAAATGTCAATCAAGTCTTCTTGGGTTTATTGGACTTTTTCCTCAATGACTGGCCTAAGATTTTCCACACGTATTCATTGGGGTTCATACCAGGTGACTGACCGGGCCATTGTAATCGTCGGATGCTTAATCGTCCTGCCGGTGGTGAGTGCACGGGCAGTATAACAAGGAGCTCCAACTTCTATAAAAACGTTGGTATCATGAGACAAATAGCCATTGTCATAGACTGGCAGAAGTTCTTCCTTGAGAATGCCAATGTATTTTGCTGAGTTGACATTATTTCTTTCATACACTACCAGCTTCGAACAGTCGGTTGCCCAAACAGCTCCCCATACCATAACGATATTCCTCCATACTTAGTGGTTGCCTGAAGATGGCGAAGTGAAAAGTCCTCAAAAGAAAGCCTCCACATCCATACACGTCCACTGTCTTAAAACTATGCAAATTTAGATTCATCAGGGAATATGACAGTGTCCCAAAAACTCCGAGGTTGAGGTGTGCCATTTCGAAACCCAGTCACGTCCACGAGAAATGTTACTTGGTGTCAGGAATGGTTTGCTTCTTGCGTCTCTGGCATTGTAACCTATGGAGATAACGGATGAAAGTTGGGTAGTACGATCGAGGTCAGCAGCTGTTTGACAATGGTCGCGTTGAAACATTGTGCTTCAGGAAGCTCAACGTTCTTTCAAAAGATTTTGCGCGCCATGAACGTTTTTGAACGATCGTTTTTTTTTTTTTCTTGCCTCTTAAATCGTACTATTATTCGATTGCCAATAGACAGTGGAATTTCAAGAGCTGCAGCAATACCACATTGACTGTTACTGCCTTCCCATTCACCTACGATTTGGCCAAAGACAAAAAAATCACTTATTTTTACAGACTTAGACATGGTTAATCTGAAAATATATATTTTTGAAGCATTACTATTTCATACGCAACGATTGACAGTCATTAACCATAATTAACCTCATTTTAAATGAGACTTACACATTTTATGGGTGTCTATGCATATGACTCAACCTATTATGTAAAGAGGGTTGTCAAAAGTAAATAGATACCACGATGATTGTCCTCAGGAACAAATGACAAAGCTCATAAATGGAATGCCAAAACGTGTATGTCAGTTTTACGTAATGCAAAAGCGAAGGCAATACGATTCTCTCTCTCTCTCTCTCTCTCTCTCTCTATATATATATATATATATATATATATATATATGCGCCTCGGTGGTGTGTGGTTAGCGTCGCTGACTACGAATTCATCGGCCCTGGGTTCGAGACCCGACGGCAGCCGGCGCGCAGCAAAACCCAGCTGTTCATCCTTCCACACAATAAAGAAGGTGGTTGGTAGATAAATGGGTACCCTAGGTGGCCTAGTGGTTAAGACGCTGTGCTGCTGATGGGGCGTGGTTCGGATTCCACGTTAAACTGTAGGTCTAAGGTGGAGTGAAAAGCTTGACCTTCGTCAGAATGAACAATTCGGGCGGAAGCTAACCAAAGGTGTATACAGTATATATATATTCAACAATTTGTTATTATATATTGACGTTTATTATAAATTCAAAGTAAGGGAAAACCGAATGTTCATTTACTTTTGTCAACCCCCTGTGTGTATATATATATATATATATATATATATATATATATATATATATATATATATATATATATTATATGATTCCAAGGCCTTTTGTGTATTCAGAAGTACACCTCGTCACGGAACGAAGGGAGAAGACGAGATGACAAAAATATATACAGCGGGACAGAAAAACAAAAAGATTAGCACATGATTAACAAGAGTTGATTAGAGGCAAAGGGGCGACAAGCTTGACTTTCGTGAAATCAGGAATCATCGAGCGGAACATTTGAAAGGTATAGATAGGATATATATATATATATATATATATATATATATATATATATATATATATGGGTGTGTATATATTAGGGGGGAGTGAAAATATTAAAACGTCTTGCCTCACTCATGATTTGGTGTACTGACCCTCTAGAAGTTCTAAAAATATAATATTTTCTTTTTAGGACCCTCCACCCCCGGCCGCATTTTTGCCGAAAACAAAATGGCGGAAAGTCATATTTTGAAAGACCCCCTAGTATAATATCTATCGGTTTTTGAGAGAAGATATCGCGTTATATTGTGCGTTATTTGGTTATAAGCTTATAACTATGATAACGAGTAAATATATTCACACAACACAAGCGATACTTACTAATCACCAACTACTTACAGTAAGAACACAGAGACGCTTATCTAAACATCAGTCTCACTCGAGGTCAATGACATCTTACATATGGCTGATAAGGGATGGGGGTAGGAGCCGCATGATGCATATTGTAGTATGGGTGGCTACAAAGACTACTGAGTAAAATGTGTTTACATTTTAGTTTTAGAGCTTATATAAAATTTGTTTTAACTAATTCAGTGTTTTGTATTTTTTCAGATTTTCATGTGATATTTCTGTAGAAATTTAACCTCCGATCTAAATATGGCAAGCTCCCTACTAACTAGACAGTTGGTGAAGCAACATTTTCTGTTCAGAATTCCAAGTGAATTGCCACATAATGTCTTACCCTCTAATATGCAGGTTGGGAGATATTTTCTTCAACTGAAGGAAGGCTCATCTGCAAATTTGACAAATAATGATATTCTTTAAACGATAGCAGAAGCATTGGTCGAAGTGAGGAAACGTTCATCAATACTCTCAATGAGTAAAAAAATCCATAATTACCAAGCTGAAACGCTTTACCGACAAGGTTACACAACTCAATCGATCCAAAAACAATGCGAAGCTTATTGAATTGTTCAAAAAATCATTGGTAGAACTCTGACATTTGTGCCTGTAAATGCAACTTCGTTTCGCTTCAAGATTTTGGCTGCCGAAAAAGCGGATGTAAAGAAAAGCATTATTTGTGTTTGTCCAAAAGAATCAAGAATACCCAAAGAAGAACTGGAATTCCTTGAGGATCAGAAGACTATGCGAAATATGGTGATTGGAGGTGTGGATGTTACTCTTTCAAGATCTCTAGCAAAAAGAAATGAAAGAAAGTTGAAGGAGCAACAAGGAAGTAAGCGAAGAAAAATAATCATGCATGAAGAATTCGAAAAGGTAGTCATTGATGATGTGCTTTCACCTGATACTAATACTGATCTCTCTAGTACCGAAGAAAGTTCAACAACTGAGTCTGATTATGAATGCTCCAACATTCAAATGAGAGCCCCTTTACCCAAATCTCGCCATGGAAGCCGACAGATTTGGTGTTTCAGATAAGGCTGCATCGGCCATTGCTTCAGCTACTTTGGTGGATTTGAGTATCATTACCGAAAAGACAGAGACTTTTTATTGATCGAAGTAAGGTGAGAAGAAAGAGACAGAAATTGAGAAAAACATTACAAGTTGAAGCTACACAAAGTTATGGTGATGTTAAAGCTTTATATTTTGATGGGAGAAAAGACAAGACGTTGGTAAAGACAAATAAAGATGGTAAATGGTACCAGGATATAATTGTTGAAGAACATTATGTACTATTGAGCTAGCCTGGTGGAGAATACCTTAACCATTTGAGCCCTAAATCTGGAAAAGCAAGCGATGTATCTGAATCGTTGTTCGCTTACTTGAATAAAGTGACACTAGACCAGAATCTCCAGGTGATAGGGTGCGACAGTACGAATGTCAACACCGGGTCTAAAGGTGGCATAATCCAGTTAATCGAGCAGAAGCTGAACCGACCATTGCAATGGAGCATTTGTATGTTACATACAAATGAACTTCCCTTAAGGCATCTGTTTGAGTGATACGATGGGAAAACAACTGGGCCAAGATCATTCAGTGGATCTATTGGTAATGCTCTTAAGACTTGCCATGAGATGCCTGTGGTAAAGTTCTCCCCAATTAGCGGATGTGGCCGATAGCATCCCAGTTCTCACAGATGAGCTCATAGAAGATTTAAGTAATGATCAACAATACATATTCAGAATAATTGGGGCCATATGAGAAGGATATGTTGACGGAAGCCAAGAGAAACTCAAGCCTGGTCCCCTTAACAATTCTAGATGGTTAACTCTAGCTAACAGACTATGTCGTTATTATGTCTCCCAAAAGAATCCCTCCAGAGAGTTACATAGCCTTGTTCTGTTCATAGTAACAAACTAATGTCCTAACTGGTTCAATATAAAATTTAAACCGTATCTGCCTGATGGACCAAAACATATCTTTGATGCGATAAAAAGGTTCAACCTGTTACCCCAAGATATACAAAAAGTTGTCCAACCTTATATATCACGGAATGTCTATTTTGCTCACTCAGAAAATATTCTTCTTTCACTGCTGTCAGATAGTGAGCAAAAGCTGCGCAAAGTTGCAATCGATCGAATAATACAGACAAGAAAGTGTAAGGAAGCCAATACAAGGAAAATCAGAGAATTTAGAGTACCAGAATTGAACTTCAAATCCATCACATTGGACCGACATCATCTTCTGGGATAGGATTGATATCAGTGAACCACCTCTCACTTCTAAATTGTGTGATGAAGTACGAGTACGAAACAAAATGTTTCAAAGTTGAGCAATACCCCATTCACACACAGAACGTCGAAAGAGCCGTGAAGTTGGTTACAGATGCATCAGCATCAATAATATCACAGGAATCAAGAGACGGATTTATTAGCAAGAATAAAAAGTCGCTCTCTGCTTCCCTCACTTGAAACCAAAAAGGATCTGATGCCTCTCCTGAAAATATAATAATATTTGAGATGAGCGGGTTTTATATCGCATTCAAATGTAATTGATTTACGGCATCCAACCAAGTGAGACCAGATACAATTTTATTTCAATGTAATGTATGCACAATGGTGTTTTTTAAGTATAGTTTTGCATTATAAAGCGTTTTTCTTCAATTATTTTTTTTGTTTTTTGATAGAACACAGCTTTTATGTTATGAGCATATTTTTATTTATGGACAACCGGCTGATGGCCATTTTGCTTTTATGTAAAAATGCGAGAGATGGTTTGAGTTACAAACATTAGATGACTGAATACATCATTTTTATGTTCTAATTCACCAAAAAAACAAGTAAAGCAAATAAATTTGAAATAAAAAGTTGTGTTTCACTCCGCCCTAATATATACCTTTGGTACCTTTGGTTAGTTTCCGCCCGAATTGTTCATTCTGACGAAGGTCAAGCTTTTCACTCCACCTTAGACCTACAGTTTAACGTGGAATCCGAACCACGCCCCATCAGCAGCCCAGCGTCTTAATCACGAGGCCACCTAGGGTACCCATTTATTTACCAATCACTTTCTTTATTGTGTGGAAGGATGAACAGCTGGGTTTTGCTGCGCACCGGCTGCCGTCGGGTCTCGAACCCGAGGCCGATGGATTCGTAGTCAGTGACCCTAACCACTACACCACCGAGGCGATATATATACTGTATATATATATATATATATATATATATATATATAATATATATATATATATATATAATATATATATATATATATATATATATATATATATATAGTCATAAGTAAACATACTGTATTGTTAAAATTATAAATATAACATGAAAAAGGCGCTCCAGCTTAATTTTATGCGATAATTAATCTTCAACCAGAATTAACATAAATGTTACGCCTATAATGTAAATATTAACAAAAAATAAATAATTTGAATAAAAAATTAAAATTTTCATACGAATTTTGTTTTGCATTTTCACCGCAGCGGAACGAAACGCTTTTGTGCCGAACTCTCCCCGACCCCCATCCACATTCCCCCCCCCCCCTAAAATAATTTAAACTTAAAGGAGAAGTCATTTGTTTTAAGAGATTTTTGCTTATGTGCTTTGTAGAAACATTTATGTTTTTTTTCCTTCTGAAGCGTAATAAACACGATTGTGTTTTGTACCTTTTTTCAAAGTTGCTTTTCTCCCTACTTTTCTTTTTTTACCTCTTTTGTCTGAATTAATTTCTCTTTTCTTTAATTAACTTCGAATAATTTAAAGAAATTGTGTGTGTATATATATATATATATGCGTATAGAAACGACGTAAGTATAGAGGAGTGTTCTGCACACGAGGAAGAGAAGTAATAAACCAATGAAAAATAAGGCACCCGCCCGGGAATCGAACCCAGGATCTTCCAATTGCCGGTCAGACGTGCTAACCACTACACCACGGAGCCACGATAGTCAGAAGTTGTAATTCACGATTTGCGAGGGTGCCCTCTCAAGGCATTGGTTTCTGCCCTATGTAGGAGAATTACAACTTCTGACTATCGTGGTTCCGTGGTGTAGTGGTTAGCACCTCTGACCGGCAATTGGAAGATCCTGGGTTCGATTCCCGGGCGGGTGCCTTATTTTTCATTTGTTTGTTACTTCTCTTCCTCGTGTGCAGAACACTCCTCTATACTTACGTCGTTTCTATACGTTAATATACTGCGCGGTCATTGCAGTTAAATGTACATATTCACGATTTGCGAGGGTGCCCTCTCAAGGCATTGGTTTCTGCCCTATGTAGGAGAATTACAACTTCTGACTATCGTGGCTCCGTGGTGTAGTGGTTAGCACGTCTGACCGGCAATTGGAAGATCCTGGGTTCGATTCCCGGGCGGGTGCCTTATTTTTCATTTGTTTGTTACTTCTCTTCCTCGTGTGCAGAACACTCCTCTATACTTACGTCGTTTCTATACGTTAATATACTGCGCGGTCATTGCAGTTAAATGTACATATTCACGATTTGCGAGGGTGCCCTCTCAAGGCATTGGTTTCTGCCCTATGTAGGAGAATTACAACTTCTGACTATCGTGGCTCCGTGGTGTAGTGGTTAGCACGTCTGACTGGCAATTGGAAGATCCTGGGTTCGATTCCCTGGCGGGTGCCTTATTTTTCATTTGTTTGTTACTTCTCTTCCTCGTGTGCAGAACACTCCTCTATACTTACGTCGTTTCTATACGTTAATATACTGCGCGGTCATTGCAGTTAAATGTACATATTCACGATTTGCGAGGGTGCCCTCTCAAGGCATTGGTATCTGCCCTATGTAGGAGAATTACAACTTCTGACTATCGTGGCTCCGTGGTGTAGTGGTTAGCACGTCTGACCGGCAATTGGAAGATCCTGGGTTCGATTCCCGGGCGGGTGCCTTATTTTTCATTTGTTTGTTACTTCTCTTCCTCGTGTGCAGAACACTCCTCTATACTTACGTCGTTTCTATACGTTAATATACTGCGCGGTCATTGCAGTTAAATGTACATATTCACGATTTGCGAGGGTGCCCTCTCAAGGCATTGGTTTCTGCCCTATGTAGGAGAATTACAACTTCTGACTATCGTGGCTCCGTGGTGTAGTGGTTAACACGTCTGACCGGCAATTGGAAGATCCTGAGTTCGATTCCCGGGCGGGTGCCTTATTTTTCATTTGGTTGTTACTTCTCTTCCTCGTGTGCAGAACACTCCTCTATACTTACGTCGTTTCTATACGTTAATATACTGCGCGGTCATTGCAGTTAAATGTGTATATATATAATATATATATATAAGTTAATATTTATTACTTGTGTTGTATGTGTTTTGACTATTAATTTACTAATATTTTCAAATTGTTCCCCAATTTACTGTTAATTGATGAAAAACTGAGTATTTGATTAATTTTATGATCTTTTTTTTTTTTTTAGTTTCCCCTTCAATATGGCCGAAATAGATCAAATAACCGCTGGATTAAAATAAAAATGAGATGTTTGTATAATCGTTTATTTAAATTCTAGGCACATACGTAGCTTTGTATGTAAACACACACACACACCACACACACACACCGGATGTTAGTTTTTCAACATCTGCGGATGCGGATCTTTAAGTTCAATATCCGCGGATGCGGATATTTAGTTAATCTATCAATATAATATAGAATTATAAATATATGACATAATTTTTCAAATTTCGTGAAATTACTATTATGGCAGGCAATGCATAAGAATTAAAATTAATATTAATGTTTTCATTATGATAAAAATAATAACTTTCTCAAGAGTTTCAGCCACAGAAAATTCAATGAAACAAGTTTCATTCAATTTTCTGTTACCAGCTATTTATATTTTGAGCTTTATATAGTTGTTTGTTCATTAATAAATAATTAATACCTTACATGAAATGTGCATGACTGGGCCTTATAAGCTACTTTATAAGCTAATTTAATTGTAAATTGCATAATTTATTAGAGGTAATATCCGCGTAACATCCGCAGCCAGAAGTGCGGATGCGGATGTTAAAAATGATGTGGATCCGCATATGCGGATGCGGATATCCGGTCCATCACTTATATATATATATATATATATGCATTTGCGTATAAGCGAGGTACCGACACTTTTAAGTTCATATGTCTAAAAAAACTATTTAACCAACCCTAATTTAATCTAACCTAACCTTAGTATCATCGAACCGAAGTGATAAGTGTTTCGGAGGTAGTGTAGTTTACGTTCCCCTACATTATCCTAGTGTAGTTTGCATTCCCAACTTCGTCCGCGCATGCCTAATCAAATATGCCGTTAAAACTACCAAAAATATTACGACTTAACCTAACCAATCGTCAGTGTGTGTATATATATATTTATATAAATTGACGATTGGTTAGGTTAAGTCGTAATATTTTTGGTAGTTTTAATGTTTTATTTGATGGATTCATTTAAAAAATGCCTCCTAAAGACCCTAGTATAGTTTACGTTCCCCAACTTTGACCTAGTGTAGTTTGTGTCCTCTTTTGCGTCAGGGGGACGTAAACTACACTTGCTCCGTGTTTTCTATTAAGTTATTAAATAGTGAGGTACTCGCTGATCTACCCTAATCAAACCAAACCTTAACTAACCTAACTTAGTGTAACCTAACCTAATCAAGGCCAACATCTTTTTTTTCCGATAGTAAAAATGTCGGATCACTTGACGATAAGGGCCCCTCCCCAGCCTTCGTTAGTTGAAAGCTAACTAACGAAAATATCGCGACTTAACCTAACCAATCGTTAGGTCAACTGTACGCCCTTGACGATTGGTTAGGTTAAATCGTGATATTTTCGTTAGTTAGCTTTATAAGGCTAACTAACGAAGGCTGGGGGCCCTGATCTTCAGGTGATCCAAAATATCTCTAGTTATTCTTTAGATAAAATTTTATAATGTTCCGAGATGCCAAAAGTGACCTTACAAAAAATTAGTTACTCCACTACATCTGTGAATTATCGCACACTCGATCTCACTCATACCTATTTGACGCGCGCGCGCGTCCGAGGGGAAACTTCCCGAAAGTGCCTTGAGGTATTTGATATTTGCTGCGTCTCCCTTCATTTAGTCAGTCGATCTGTTGATCAAAACGTTCTTTGCTCCTGAAATTTTTTATAAAAGTAAACTTTTTAGGGATTAAATAAAACCTCTCGTATTACTTTCGAGGTACTTTCAGCCTAATAAATTTACTCTTTAAATGTTCTAAATTCAGAGTACATTTAGGCGCAATTATAGTCTTATTTGTAAAGTACATATTTACAGCGGACAGAATTTGGAATTTGGAGTCTCCTCACTGAAGACGTTTCACTGATTTGTTTCATTTTCCTGCGTGTAAAACCCTTCCTTTGCCTATTATATATTTCTGTGAGATGCTAAACCGAATGTTTAATCTTTTTAATGATTTATGTTTCAAATAATGTGGTAAAGTCTAGGGTTACCATACGTCCCGTTTTTCCCGGACACGTCCGCGAAATTTGAATAATTATAACATTGATTTTTGAGGCTATAACATTCGTTCTTATTTATAGATATCCAATGTAAACATGCCTTACACAGTATATATGTTGGGGTAAATGTGATAAATTGGTAATTATGCATAATTATTGGTAATTATGCATAATTGAAAATATCATGACTTAACCTAACCAATTGTCAAGGGCGTACAGTTGACCTAACCGGGCATTCAATTGACTTAACCTGGCATTCAATTCAATTGACCTAACAGGGCATTCAAGGTTAGGTCAATTGAATGCCCGGTTAGGTCAACTGTACGCCCTTGACAATTGGTTAGGTTAAGTCATGATATTTTCAATTATGCATAATTACCGGTAATTATGCATAATTACCAATTTATCACATTTACCCCAACATATATAACACATTAATACAACGTAAGTTGGTAGATACTGAAAGAGATAATACCCCATCTTCGGAATGTCCTCTTTTTATGAAAGTTCAAATATGGTAACCTTAGCAACGTCCATAAGTTTATTATTATTTAACATACAGGCTTTTAGTATCGATTTATACAGTTAAAAAAAAAGTACGTAATTGTCTTATACGTTAAATTTGAAACTAATTTTTAACTATATTAATTATCATATGAAATTGCCAAACTTTTCATCTCCTGAATTTCTCCATTATCTTAAGTTTAATTGATAGATTTTAAATTTTAAAAGTACGAACATTATTAAATGGAATAAGAGTCTTTACGTATTAAAATATATTTCGATATTATTATCATTAATAACTAAAAATAGTTGATAATTAAAACCCACTCTAATAGACAGAGTTTATTTCCACAACAGTTTCGATGCCTACTGGTATCCTCTTCGGGTGGATATTTTGACCTTCACGTAGAAAAAAGTGAAGTATTTTTGCACTAAAAATAGTTATTGAAATAATACTGTTTCAAATTAATTATACTAAGAGATATATGGGAAAAAACATGGTCAATTTTAGTAAAAATTAAAATAGAAATAATGATTTTTTAATGAATTCTTTTGACGCGCTCATTTTTTTTGTAGTTTCCATCCCAATAAAGTTGTCGGAAGTATTTTAAAATTTAATTTAATAATCAGAGTATCGTATTTGGTCTGTAGCTTTCTGATAACTGCTTTTAGTTATTAATAATTTATTTTGAAAATTAAAAGAAATAGTTAAACCTATAACTAATCCCATCTCGGAGAACTTCCGTTTGACATCTAAAGTAAAGGTTTATAAAACCATCACCCACTTATTGGGTAACACCGTTTCCCTATAAGTAGGCTTACCATACGTCCCGATTTGACGTATCGGGACGTATGGTAAGCCTACCTATAAGCAAAGTGGAGAAACCGAGGTCGAGGGTTTGAATGCCGATGATGCGAGTAAGTAATAACCCAAGAGTTAACGCAATGGGTCACGTTTGTCTGACCTGAGCGCTCTGCCGACTTCTAGACCTCTTCACGGATTAGTATTAATGGTATATATATATATATATATATATATATATATATATACACACACACACACACATATATATATATATATATATATATATATATATATTAATATATATATACATATACATATATATGTATATGAGGCCCTCCCAGGAAAGAAGTGGCTAAGCAACAAAAGTAAAAGACATCAGAAAACGCAGTTAAAATTGTACCAATTTCGAAAGTGCCATAACGTTTGAACTTTTGAAGCTATTTCGTTGAAATAGCTTATGGCACTTTGTTATGGCACTTTATGTTATGGCACTTTCAAATTTGGTACAACTTTAACTGCATTTTCTGGCGTTTTTACTCTTGTCGTTTGGCCACTTCTTCCTAGGAGGGCGTCATATACAGTATATATATATATATGATAGAAGGTTCTCGCACCATCTGTTGGAAGTACGATTCCTCCGAGGGCCAACAGAGGACGCTACGGAGCTCAGGCCCATGCAGGATAGGAGGGGCCCATTGCTTGACTCTCCCATTTACCTCCCCCGACGTTGAACGAAAGGCTTCTTAATCAAAATGAGGATAAGTCAGGGAGTGAATCCAGGTACTTCAACTCACCTTCCCAGAATGGAACCCCTCGGACACCCCGAGGGCTCAGGCAGTTTATATTGCACGAAATAAAGTAAAATAAGAGTTTATATTTTCTTTCTGAAATACAAATGCAATGAGCAAGTTTACTTTCTTCTTCTTCTTTAACTCAAAATGGGTTTCCTCATCTGAACACTTTCCGGGAGATATATAAATTCATTTTTTAGTATATTTACCAATCTCAATTCTGTAGTGTATAATTAATTTGTACCATTCGTAATCCATTAATTATGTATATATATATATAATATATATATATATATATATATATATATATATATATATATATATATATATATATATATATATATATATATATACACAAACTACACAGACCGTGCATGGAACAAGGAATTCTTTTGGGAAATTACATCCACTATAGTTCGAATAAGTAATGATAAATGACAAATACTATAGTTTTTCTTTTTCATGATGGAAAACCCAACGTGGGCACCGGGTTACTCGCAAAGAGGCCCCAAAATATAGCTTCTCTCACCAGCTATCTGTAAAGAAGATAGGATCCAGCTTTGGGACAGGATCTAGGGTTTACAGCTTACACCTAGCCTACTACATTCAGAACCTCAATATACACAAGAAACTCGTTGCATTCACGTCGGATTGAATACATCAAGGAAAAAGGGGTAACTATTGTATTTTTAGTCTAAAAACAAAACTTAAACCTCAACCGGGACATTGAGCGTCCACTTTTCAAGACACATAACACGTGAGGGAAGCTATATTTTGGGGCCTCTTTGGGAGTAACCCGGTGCCCACGTTGGGCTTTCCATCATGAAAAAGAAAAAACTATAGTATTTGTCATTTATCATTACTTATTCGAACTATAGTGGATGTAATTTCCCAGAAGAGTTCCTTGTTCCATGCACGGTCTGTGTTTAACACATATATATATAATGAGTTAGTTGAATTTCAATTATTACTAATACTATAGTTTAACTGATACTAAGAGCAAATATTACTTTTAAGGCGCGCCTTCCTTTTCGGTAGCTTTTCCCTTCCAATTAATTCAGTGTACGAACCTGAAACCCCTTCCCTTTCCTTCATTTAATGGTGGTTTTGGAGATGTGACACATGCTACACTTGCACCATGTATGTATGCATGTGTGTATGTTTGTGTGTATGTTTGTGTGTATGTATATATGTATGAATTTGACTGCACACCACCTTCTTGCATAATTGGAAATGATGATTCTCATGAGTGGATAAGTGTTTCGCGGAATTAGCTATAGTCTTCCCTGCCTTTTAAATCGATATGTATTCTATTACATATAGGGTGGCCACAAAGTCTCGTTATCCCCTAGAGAAATGAATCGTATAACAATGATATGAGCAGGGGGTAACGGGACTTTGTGGCCACCCTATACAAAACTACCACGTTAAATGTTTGCTGCGAACGCTTGATTAACCCTTTCTCATACCCGTGTCTGCCCAATGACGTAGTAAAGTGATGACGGTAAGGTACTTGCGGAAGAGGACAGGCCTTCAAAAGGCTTTCCATCACATAATCTTCACTCAACCATTAGGAATGAGGAGTTCATTGTAACAAACTGACATTATACGCAATGTCTACAAGCTTCGTGCGTGGATTGGTTTTCACGTGACGAGCAAAGAGTCTTTCTTTTCATTCCATATCGACACTGATGGACATCCTGGTATGAAGGTTAGCTTGTTTTGTACTTGTCTAACGAAACCTTGCGATGCTGTTATGAACCATCTTATTTTGAATTACCTCATTCTCAACACACTGCTTGTCCAATTACCCGACAAAGAGTAAATAGTGATTTAGAACGAGCATCAACTGCACAAAGCATCTTTCGACATTACACGATTTTTTGTAACTTGAACAAAACTATAACATAAAATCATCGACTATTCCAGTAATTTTCCCTCGAGTTCTCATTTTATTTTTAACATATAGTCTATATATATATATATATATATATATATATATATATATATATATATATAATATATATATATATATATATATATATATATAGGGGCCCCTATATATATATATATATATATATATATATATATATATATATATATATATATATATATATATATAGGGGCCCCTATATATATATATATAACCTTTGGTTAGCTTCCGCCCAAATTGTTCATTCTGACGAAGGTCAAGCTTTTCACTCCGCCTTAGACCTACAGTTTAACGTGGAATCCGAACCACGCCGCACCAGCAGCCCAGCGTCTTAACTACTAGGCCACCCAGGGTACCCATTTATCTACCAACCACTTTCTTTATTTTGTGGAAGGATGAACAGCTGAGTTTTGTTGCGCGCCGGCTGTCGTCACTGGGGCTCAAACCCGGGGCCCGATGGATTCGTGGTCAGCGACGCTAATCACTACACCACGGAGGTGCATATATATATATATATATATATATATATATATATATATATGTGTGTGTGTGTGTGTGTGTGTGTGTGTGTGTGTATATATATAATATATATATATATATATATATATGATACACAAAGACCATGCATGGAACAAGGAACTCTTCTGGGAAAATTAAATTCACTATAGTCCGAATAAGTAATGGTAAATGACAAACACTATAATTTTTTCTTTTTCATGATGTTAGCCCGACGTGGGCAACGGGTCAGGGGACCATTCTGAGTTCAATCCCATCATGAAACGGACATGTTTTGTGCCTTGAAAAGTGGGCGCTTAATTTTGCCAGTTGAGGTTTGAGTTTTGGTTTTTGGCTAAAAATACAATAGTTACTCCTTTTTTTTTATGTATTCAATCTGACGGGAATGCAGCGAGTCTTTTGCTTATATTGAAGTTCTGGATATAGTAGGTTAGGTGTTGCTGTAACCCCTAGATCTTGTCCCAAAGCTGGATCCTCTCTGCTTTGCAGATAGCTGGTGAGGGAAGCTATATTTTTGGGGGCTCTTTGCGAGTGATCCGTTGCTCACGTCGGGCTAACATCATGAAAAAGAAAAACTTAGTGTTTGTCATTTACCATTACTTATTCGGACGGACTATAGTGGATTTAATTTTCTCAGAAGAGTTCCTTGTTCCATGCACGGTCTGTGTGTATCATGAAAGAGCCTCAGGGGACCATTCTGAGTTCAATCCCACACACACATACACACATATATATATACATATATATATATATATATGGGAATGAACTCAGAATGGTTCCCTGAGGTTTTTTATGATACATACAGACCGTGCATGGAACAAGGAACTCTTTTGGGAAAATTAAATCCACTATAGTCCGTCCGAATAAGTAATGGTAAATGACAAACACTATAAGTTTTTCTTTTTCATGATGTTAGCCCGACGTGAGCAACGGGTCACTCGCAAAGAGGCCCCAAAAATATAGCTTCCCTCACCAGCTATCTGCAAAGCAGATAGGATCCAGCTTTGGGACAGGATCTAGGGTTTAAAGCAGCCTAGCCCAGCTACATTTAAATTGAAAAACTATAGTATTTGTCATTTACCATTACTTATTCGGACTATAGTGGATTTAGTTATCCTAGAAGAGTTCTTTGTTCCATGCACGGTCTGTGTGTATCATATATATATATATATATATATTCCCTCTTGCTTTTACACACATGAAAAGTTCATAAAAGAAAGAAGGCACGAAAAGTATATCTGCTTAATTAATGAACACTGAAGCGCTTTCGAGCAAAATGCACTTTAAAAGCATTTAAAAAGGAAAAAGTACTAAATTTCTCTTCATTCGCAAACAACAAGTAGAAATAATAATAATATTAATAATAATAATAATAAAAAAGGGGCTTTTAATCTCTGAACACACAAAAGAAAAAAAAAGCCCCTTCACAAAAGCTTTAATCCCTCTCATATATTCAATTCTGATAAAATTTCATTGTAATAATAAATAATATCATTAATGACAAATATAAATTTGAAAATCTGAATTCCTTTTGTAAATGTTGGAATTAAAAGTAAATATTTATTTTAAAAATTCTTCTTTTTCTCTCTTCCCTAATGTAAACATTTTAATGAAATACATGTCGCTACAAGCAGCGAGAATCTGTCCCGATGATTTATTAATCTAATATTTTTATATGAATAATATTTACGTTCCGGAGAAGCAAACTTTGATATAAGATTTTTGCATTTTGTTGAATAAATTTTTAACTGTATACAAGATTAAGTGAAAAATAAAAAAAGTTAAAATTAAAAAAAAAGTATTTTGTAATTTACTTTTTGTATTTAGGATTTATTTACGATTTACGATTTAATTTACGATTTAGGTTTCCATTTTAAGTTGTTCTACATTTGAGGAAATTTATAAACAAACCTTTTAATATACATCGTCATTGTTTAGCTTCAAACAACTGGAGTTGTACCTCAGCAATCCATTATAATACGTAACCAGCGTCCATATAGTTCAGCGAGTATAACACCGTTTCTCTATCAGCGAAGTAAATACACTGAGATAGAAGGTTCGAATCCCGACGATGTTAGTTAATAATAGTCCAGAATTAGAACAATGGGTCGCATTAGTTTGGCCTAAGCGCTGTGCCTTCCTCACTTATTATTCTAATTCTATTCAAATACTGAAATGTGTCTATCCAGTTATGAAGAAACCAAAACAATACTTTTCAATTGAAATTTTAATGCTAATTTCCACCATGAAATTGTCTTAGTAAACGTGTGGGCGCAAATTGGAATTATGTGTGTAGAGGGTCCTGCCATATTTATATAAAATAGAGGGTCCTGCCATATTTATATAAAATAGAGTCCTGCCATATTTATATAAAATAGAGGGTCATGCCATATTTATATAAAATAGAGGGTCCTGCCATATTTATATAAAATAGAGGGTCCTGCCATATTTATACAAAATAGAGTCCTGCCATATTTATATAAAATAGAGGGTCCTGCCATATTTATAAAATAGAGGGTCCTGCCATATTTATATAAAATAGAGTCTTGCCATACTTATATAAAATAGAGGGTCCTGCCATATTTATATAAAATAGGGTCCTGCCATATTTATATAAAATAGAGGGTCCTGCCATATTTATATAAAATAGAGGGTCCTGCCATATTTATATAAAATAGAGTCTTGCCATACTTATATAAAATAGAGGGTCCTGCCATATTTATATAAAATAGAGTCCTGCAATATTTATATAAAATAGAGTGTCCTGCCATATTTATATAAAATAGAGTGTCCTGCCATATTTATATAAAATAGAGTGTCCTGCCATATTTATATAAAATAGAGTGTCCTGCCATATTTATATAAAATAGAGTGTCCTGCCATATTTATATAAAATAGAGTGTCCTGCCATATTTATATAAAATAGAGGGTCCTGCCATATTTATATAAAATAGAGGGTCCTGCCATATTTATATAAAATAGAAGGTCCTGCCATATTTATATAAAATAGAGGGTCCTGCCATATTTATATAAAATAGAGTCTTGCCATACTTATATAAAATAGAGAGTCCTGCCATATTTATAAAAATAGAGGGTCCTGCCATATTATATAAAATAGAGGGTCCTGCCATATTTATATAAAATAGAGGGTCCTGCCATATTTATATAAAATAGAGGGTCCTGCCATATTTATAAAAATAGAGGGTCCTGCCATATTTATATAAAATAGAGGGTCCTGCCATATTTATATAAAATAGAGGGTCCTGCCATATTTATATAAAATAGAGGGTCCTGCCATATTTATATAAAATAGAGGGTCCTGCCATATTTATATAAAATAGAGGGTCCTGCCATATTTATATAAAATAGAGGGTCTTGCCATATTTATTTAAAATAGAGGGTCCTGCCATATTTATATAAAATAGAGTCCTGCCATATTTATATGAAATAGAGGGTCCTGCCATATTTATATAAAATAGAGGGTCCTGCCATATTTATATAAAATAGTGTCTTGCCATACTTATATAAAATAGAAGGTCCTGCCATATTTATATAAAATAGAGAGTCCTGCCATATTTATATAAAATTAATCCATTGTAATATTACTTAACGAAAATAATCAACACGTGAAATATTACTTTGAAGCGTTAGAAAACAAAACACTATTTTTATTATTATTATTATTATGGCAACGGCGTGTCTATGTCGCAAAAACAACACACAATAGATCAGCGAACTTAAGCAACACTGGGTCTGGATAGTTGGACGTATGACCGTCCTCTGCGTCCAAATAATGTAACGAATGGTGGCTCGGATCGCTGTACGTCTCCTCCATTACTTTTACGGTGGTTAAACCAGGGGTGTAGTGGCAAATTTTAAGGTGCAGGAGCTCTAAGGAATATATAATAATAATAATAATAATAATAATACTTCACTTAGACTTGGAATATTAAAAATTTGAAATCACAATTAGAAGCCACAGTCTATTTGTCTCCAACTTTCAAGTATCAACTAAAAAAATAAATAAATAAACTTTAAAGGAATGGAGGTGCGGGAGCGGCGCTCCCGTGCGCTGCCGCAACACTACAACCTTGAATTAAACAACCCCAAATAATAGTGTGAATCAATTTGAGCGAATATCATTTAAAATAAAAGAGTAAATATAATAGTCGTGGATCATCCAAAACAACCAACTAACGAAAATGGGAATAAAGAAACAAATGTACTTAACAAAATTTAAAGTTTTTATTGAAATAATTTCTCGCTAATCTCAAGTTATAAAATTCTCTCCCTCAAAGTATAAAAAAAGAAGAAGTTTCGAAACTTTTTCCCTTTTAAAAATTATCTTTATTAGAAACTTTTTAAGTAATCAGAGATGAAGAAGAGCATCCATTGGCTGACGGAAACACTTCTTCTGTTAAGGAACAGAAAATGGAAAAAAAAATGGCGTCAGAGAAGAGAGAATTATAATGCAAGATAATTGAATGTTTCAGCTACTTTATATCCTTTTATTGAAGGCGATATATATATATATATATATATACTCATTTGTAGAGAACGGAGTGTTCCTACCGAACCAACATTTTAGAATAAAATTTATTTTGTTTTTAACCACTGATAACGGAATTTTAACTTCGGAAACGCCTGGATATTAAATCTTTATAATGTTAACGTGGGCGTTGATCATAATTTTTCATATACTATATATACACATTAGATATATGTGGCCCAACGGTAAGGCTCACTATAATATACGAATTAAAATGAAAATTATATTGGGTCACCAGTTTGACCTTTCAGCCAAACAAACGCTATTTAATAAGGAGATAGAAATGAATTTGTGGTTTTCGTTTAATTATAAAATTAAATGAATTATTTGTTCACAGTAATTAACAATTATTTACACTGAATTTGTACAATGTTACAGTGAATGATTATTAGCAGTAAGGAATGATTTTTATACAGCATAAGAGTTAAGTGATACAATAATGACAAGAAACACTAATTAAGGTAAAGAGATATATGGTATTGAACACACAATAATAAGTAATTAAGCAAATAATAGCTGAGGTAAGGAAAGTACGATATTGGTACAGTAACTAAATAGGCCTAACTGTGGTCGTAAATGCGTGAGTAACTTAAACGGTATTGAGGACAGTTTGAAGATAGCCTATTCGGTTAGACTGGGAGTATAATGAGTTTGTGGGCTACGCAGTAGTAGTTCAACACGACGGAATAAATAATTATGCAAATAATAGCTGAGGTAAGGAAAGTACGATATTGGTACAGTAACTAAATAGGCCTAACTACGCAGTAGTAGTTCAACACGACGGAATAAATAATTAAGCAAATAATAGCTGAGGTCGTAAATGCGTGAGTAACTTAAACAGTATTGAGGACAGTTTGAAGATAGCCTATTCGGTTAGACTGGGAGTATAATGAGTTTGTGGGCTACGCAGTAGTAGTTCAACACGACGGAATAAACGGCAGGCCAAATGAGCTGGTAGCTTACGTGAGGTTTATAGACCTGGGATTTTGATGAGGAAGATAACTCTGAAGACGGAAAGGACTACAAGCCAGACTGCGTAATGAGATCTTGGTGAAAGGAAATGTAGCTTCGCAGGTCGAGTTGGAAAAATGTTGAGTGAGGTGAAAGGGACCGGATGGCCCTAGTTGCATCTTGCAGAAGTGATGTTGCTTCCAGAACGATGAAATAGTACTGGAACTCAACGGAGATGATTAACTTCGTGTATGCTTGAATGGAGTTTTGAAGGACGGCGGGCCGCTCTCCGACGAAGGCCGGAGAGCGGGTGGAGGCCTGAGCAATGAGCAAGTGAGGGTGACCTGAAGTGGAATGGCACTTTTATAGGCTCGGTGACACTTAGAAACTTGGTGAGCACTTTCGAGAAACAAAAAGTAAAATAAGCGTTCCTTTGTGGAGATTCTTGCCCACATGTGGAATTTTCCGTTAGGCCCCTTCAAATGAGGAAGGCGAGAAAAAGGGATTTTCCATCGAGTTCCTATATACATATACCTTTGGTAACCTTTGGTTTGCTTCCTCTCGAATTGTTAATTCTGACGAAGGTCAAGTTTTTCACTCCACCTTAGACCTACAGTTTAACGTGGAACGCGAACCACGCCGCATCAGCAGCTCAGCGTCTTAACCACTAGGCTACCCAGGGTACCCATTTATCTACCAACCACTTTCTTTATTGTGTGGAAGGATGAACAGCTGGGTTTTGCTGCGCGCCGGCTGCCGTCAGCGGGTCTCGATCCCTGGGCCGATGGATTCGTAGTCAGCGACGCTAACCACTACACCACCGAGTGTGTGTGTGTGTATATATAATATATATATATATTCAAAAAAATACTAGACGCCTGGCTCAGGACGATACCAAATGAGCTGAGTGTGCTTGGCTATTTGCGATGAAGATCGGTCCTCCACTATGCCAGGCCTAGAGGTGGTGCCACCAGGTAGATAGAAAGATAGGTAAATCGGGTTAACGTCATTGTCTTCACGTGATACTTAATCCACAAGTTATTTTGGGTTAGATTAGGTTAGTTCATTAGAGTGTCGATAGAGCGTCCCGTTCGCCAAAGAGGCGAATACAGAGAGAGATATATTAAGAATATATTAAAAATATATTCTAACACTTAGGAAAATTAAACAAATGAGCAGCGGCGTTTCGTTATAATCACTTTAACTTCTTCAGGGGATCTACACAAGAGTAGAAACAACACGTTTTTAGGCATGGGTACTAAAAACTAAGTTACAAATAGGATAAAATGTACATTTTTCTCGGAAGATTTTAAACTTTACATAGATGTTTTGTGTGAATTGTAGTTGGAATATATATATATAATATATATATATATATATATATATATATATATATATATTATATATATATATATATATATATATTAGCAAGCAGCATGCAGTGTATTAGAAATCATCTTTGGTTTAAGTAGTATAAGTGAATGCAAAATGCTGAAATCTGGATTCTCCAAAGGTTCTTCCTCGATGTCACTGTTTTCGGTCATCCTGATTGAGTTCACGCTTTACTCCTTTTCTCAGTGCTGAAATGTGAAAACATATTGAAGCCAGATGCCTGAAACGTACCTAGATCTTTAGTAATCTTTTTATTTATTTATTTACACTATTTCAACAACATTCTGAGTAAGGTACAAAACGGGTAAACGGAGAAATATCGCGGAAACTGCTTCTGTCCTTACGGCCGACGTCATCTGCAGACACGAAAACTAAACTTCAGGAGTGTTTCATGTTATCTGATTCTGAAGTGAAGGAAACATGGTCAAATTAATTTGGTAAGGTAAGGTAAATATCTGTTCTATTTATAACACAGGCGATATTCACTGCTTCCAGGTTCCCTCAGTGCATGGTATCATTTAAGATTTACTTAAAACCTGTTATTTTTAGACGATGAGTTTAGTACTTTTAACATCCACTGTATACTGTCCTTTTGCCTTTGCAGCTTCGTTTCGTATAAATAGAGTAACCATGATTAATTCAATACCGCTGCTTTTCTCGTTTACCTGTGTTAGATATCGTGTTATTTTAATGCGACTTTCCTCATGATATATATATATATATATATACACTATATATACACAAGGTGGCACAAAAGTCGCGCATCATAGGAATTTTCAGTGATGACCATAATATTTTTTCTTTTAGGTAGGAGATGGCTGCGAAATTAACAATTAGGGTGGCCATTTTAAAAGGAGGACACTGCGTATGTGGCCGTACGTTAACATATATATATATAATTATATATATATATATATGTGTTAACGTACGGCCACATACGCAGTGTCCTCCTTTTTGGAAATTTGGAAATGGCCACCCTAAGGACAGAGTGCTCAAAAGGCGGACTGTCCGCCTATAGCCGGACGTCTGGCCACCCTATTAACAATAGACGAGAAGGTGAGGTTGGTTTTAATGCAAGGCATACCAGGTACTACAAATCGATGAATCGGTACAGAATGTAAACGTACGAAGCAGCAAATAAGGGATCACCTGAAGATCAGGGCCCCCAGCATTCTTTAGTTAGCCTTATAATGCTAACTAACGAAAATATCATGACCTAACCTAACCAATCGTTAGGTCAACTGTACGCCTTTGACGATTGGTTAGGTAGGTCGTGATATTTTCGTTAGTTAGCCTTATGAAGCTAACTAAAGAAGTCTGGGGGCCCTGATCTTCAGGTGATCCCAAATAAGATTTATTATATAACCATACACGGCATAAGCAATACTTAAAAATAAGTATTAATAATAATAAAGAAAAAAATACTGGATAATCTCTAGGAGCGCTCCATTTTTCAATATTAAACATACACTCATAAAACATATACCATTTGAAAGCTCACATTTTTCTGAGTCAAAATGTACTAATCCAAAAGTATCAATAGCAAATAAAAAGTAACTAGATTTAATTAATTGTTTGACGCGTGACGTCATTAACTACATTATAAAGGTTGGCTAAGTTATAAATCTTCAGTCTGTGTTGTAAGATAGTATTTTTGGTAATTGTTACGCTAACCTAACCTAACATGAATATGTTATTACATTATCATTTGTATAATTTAGGTCTCGGAGGTACGGGGGCGGAGCCCCCGTAAAGATCACGCATCACAAATTGATCGGTATAGGGTTTTATATTTAAGCCTACTTACTTTTTATTTGCTATTGATACTTTTGGATTACTACATTTTTAGACTCAGAAAAATGTGAGCTTTCAAATGGTATATGTTTTATGAGTGTATGTTTAATATTGAAAAATGGAGCGCTCCTAGAGATTTACCAAATACTGTATAGTAAAACCTATAAAAGAAATTTAGGACTTCTGGATATATACTGTACATTTTTGAAGAATAACTCTTATATACTTAGTTACTTTGGTTCGGTCTGAACAACTGTTCACGGTCGATGTGATATTTTCGTTAGTTTTAACGAAAATATCATGATTAAACCTAACCAATCGTAGGTAGACCGCATACTACAGTAGCACCCTGAAATATATTTACACTTTCATATGTAAAAGGAGGCTTAAATTTGATGAAAATGTTAAAAGAAAAAATTGGATTACCTGAAGATCAGGGCCCCCAGCCTTCTTAGTTAGCTTTATAAGGCTAACTAACGAAAATATCACGACCTAACCTAACCAATCGTCAAGGGCGTACAATTAGCCTAATGAATGGTTAGGTTAAGTCGTGATATTTTTGTTAGTTAGCCTTATAAGGCTAATTAAAGAAGCTGGGGGGCCCTGATCTTCAGGTGATCCGAAAAAATTAATACAATACATATATATATATATGTGGAGTGTATGTATTTATATTAGTTGTTTTTCCTCTGAAATTACAATCTGGCGACACCAAACTCATTAGATGACTGGAAGTAAAGAGATACAAAAAGACAGTCTGTTTTAGAAAAAAAGAGAAAATCAATCACGAGAAGGTTTAACAAATGTTTAAGTGATAAAATTGCGGTTTGGTTTGAAATATTTCCTTTGTTTTGTTATTAATGAGTTATTTTTATAATATATAACTGAAAAATTAACTTTTGATAAATTAAAGTACAGTATATATAAATTATTTGGATCACTTTAACATATTGCTTCCCAGTGTATATCGCTTTAACATATTGCTTCCCAGTGTTAATCACTTTAACATATTGCTTCCCAATATTTAGGATAAGGAGTACGATAAAAAATGTTGGATCACCTGAAGATCCGTCACCCTATCCTTTTTGAGTTAGCTTTATAAGGCTAACTAACGAAAATATCACGACTTAACTTAACCAATCGTTAGGTCAACTGTACGCCCTTGACGATTGGTTAGGTTAGGTCGTGATATTTTTGTTAGTTAGCCTTATAAAGCTAACTAAAAATGCCTGGGGTGACGGATCTTCAGGTGATCCAAAATGTTCGCTTTAATAAAGTAAAGGCATAAAAAGTAAATCATAACATGTTAAAATATTAGATTGAAAGTAAATTTATTAGAATTGTTGCGCTATATGGTCACACAAAGTGACCAACCAACCTTTCTCTTTTTAACATATTGCTTCCCAGTGTTAATCACTTTAACATATTGCTTCCCAGGAGGGATCACTTTAACATATTGCTTCCCGAATGCTTTGGGAAGCAATATGTTAAAGTGATCCAATTATTTTCTTAATAGGCTAATGAGCTTTATACTGTATTATCAAGTTTCCTGCCCATATGTATATTTATTCTTATATTTTTTATGTAGAAAGGAGGCGACAAGGGCGAACGCTCGCTAAAACAACCCTTCATAGAAGAAGAGAACCGAAATCAAGGTCCGAGGTTTTCGAGATGCCTGGACATTCTGCGTTTGAAAGACTGGAGGTCATGCCCAGGGGAAAAATGGTTTGAGGAAGGTTGTTCCAGAGTTCACCGGTCGAGTTGATGAAAGATTGAAAATATCCTTACGTTAGAGAGTTGAACATAAAAGGAATGAGAATGGTCGAAAGTCTGGTACTGGAAGCTCTCCTTAAAGGAGGAGGCATACAGTTGGAGAATTGAAAAGAGCGGTGTTCGTTATAATAGCGATAGTAAAGAGAGAGAGTGAGGCAACATTGCAATGAATAGAGAGGGATTGAAGACAGTCAGTAAGAGGTGGGGAAGTGATAAGGCGAAAAACCTTCGCTTCCACCCAGTCAAGTAGAGCTTTGTGGGTTGAGACATCCCACATGTGAGAAGCGTAATCTATACAGGGGCGGACCAGACCCCTGTACAGAGACAGCAACCGAGTGGGAGTGAAGAAACTGCGGAGCCGGTACAACACACCTCGCCTCTTAGAAACAGAGTATATGTGATTTTTTTCAGTAAATATCACGATAAAAGGAAACACCAAGAATGTTAACAGAGGAGGAAGGATTGAGTTGTATATTGTTGAAGACAATGGGATAGTTGTGTGGAAGATTGTGAGGAGTAGACAAATGAATGAACTGAGTTTTGGAGGCACTGAAAGCCACAAGGTTTTTTCTGCCCCAATCGGAGATAGTAGAAAGATTAGAGGTCAAGTACGCCATAGCAGTCTCACGCGAATCATGGAGTGACTAGGACAGGAAATGCAACTTAAAAGATCATTAATAAATATATGGAATAGAGTAGATAACAAAACAGAGCCCTGAGGAATACCACTATTAATAGCTTTAGAAGAAGAGCAATGGCCATCTACAACCGCAGCTATAGATCGTCCAGAAAGAAATCAGAAACCGAAGGAGTACAGTTTGGAAATGAAGGATTTGTGCCACACTCTATCAAAAGCTTTTGATATGTCTGCAACATATGTCTGTAATTATTTAATTACAAAATATAAACACAAAAATCTATTTACAGAAAAGTGATGTTGATCGGAGTCTCCTTTTTATGATATGCATGATGATACATATCATGCATTTCGCAAGTTCTAAACTTTATAGATTATATTTATCTGTACAAAATTATAGTTTTCATTGTTAAAAATGTTACATCTAAGTTACGCAAGTCAAGAGGAAGAAGAGCAAAAAAAAAAAAACAGAATTGTTGTTACGGAATAAATTAACGGATTTTAGGTCTTATTTGATTTTTAACAAAAATATTCCGGAATGTATTAGCGGTAAAGTGTTTTACTTCTGGTAAACCTGAAAAAGTTACTGCTGATGTTGCACCCTGAATTCAGAATCCATACTTTTGAGAAGTAAAATGGGAAGGTTAAAGATCATATAGCGAAAAACAGCCCTATTTTTAAGCTCTTTTTATGTTATTTGTAAAGAAGAATACTTATACTTGTTTGATTCATTGGTTATTTGATTACTTATAGTCAAATTAATTTTTATACCCACACCTATACTCCTGTGATCCAACCTATATATACAGTATATACCCGCAGGAATGAAATGAGAACATAAAAAAGTTGGAACATACGACGAAGTCACGAACCTAGTACAGTATTCCTTCGAGGGACGTTTAAATTCTAGAAAATATATATCCATCCTTGAGAACCATTTTTTTCATCGTTCCTTCAAAGAAAAAGGCAGTTAAACCCGCATGTATCGCAAAAAAATTGTGCAACCTATCACAAGTTACAATACACTGCTCAGTGGAAGAGACAAAGAGTTAGAACACTGATTGCATGTATTTACTTGTTCCTCATAACTCCTAAGAGTATATATATGTGAAAAGTATAATTAATGTAAAGAACGACGCTTGTGTAGAAGAACGTTCCGCACAAGATGAGGAGGGAGAACGAACAAATGAAAAATGAGGTAACCACCCGGGAATCGAACCCGAGATCTTCCGATTGCCGGTCAGATATGCTATCCACTACACCATGGGCCTCGATTAATCAGAAGTCGTAATTCTCATACATACGAGCAGAAACCAATACCCTGAGGGGGCACCTTCGCATGCCGCACACACATATACATTTTAACTGCAAACAACACAGAGTATAATTAATGTAAAGAACGACGCTTGTGTAGAAGAACGTTCCCTCCTCATCTTGTGCGGAACGTTCTTCTACACAAGCGTCGTTCTATATATATATATATGTGTGTGTGTGGTGTGTACACAGTGTATATATGCGCGCGCGCGCGTGTGTATGTGTGTGTGTGTGTGAGCGCACGTGTATACATGTGCGTGTGCGTGGGGTAATTTGCAAATAATTTATTTATTTAAAAAACGATATTATTTTCAAAAAATTTCAAGTACGATATTGTATAAGTTTCGTCTAGAACCTCGTCATAATATGCATATTAATAACTTTATTTGATCTTCTTCAGAATCTAAATGCAATTTTAACGAGATTTTTATGCCCTGTTCATATCGTATAATTTGCTTTTTAACCTTTTCTTTATTACTTAAGAATTTAGAGTTAATATTTTATATAAGGTCTCGCCGAATATCTCATACGATAATGATTTTTTTTTAAGTGGTAAATCGTTACATTTATAAGATTTTTAAATTTAAAGAGTTTCCAAAAGATAATAAAAATAATACGATTTTACTTATACCTCAAGGAATATGGGTCTGCTGTACATACGCTATAGGTTAGGTTAGGTTAGGTTAGGTTAGGTTATATATCTTGTATTTCACTCTAAAATTGGTTCTTTAGCCTTTGTTTCAGTAATACAGGCTTTTTTTTAATTTTTTTGTCTAACTGTACTCTTGGTACTTGAAGTACATTCATTATTTTTTTTAATATACAGTTATATACACATATAATCGAATGCAATGGAGGTACTTTAGGTGCTAAGATTATAATTCTTTTATGTAAGAAGGAGGGGCCAAGGGCGAGTACCCGCAAAAACGGCCTCCGCATCGAGAAAGAAGAAAGCCAAAAATCAAGGTCCAAGGTTTTTCCAGATGCCTGGACACGCTGTGTTTGAAAGATTGGAGGTCATAGACAGGGGGAAAGATGGATTGAGGAAGAGTGTTCCAGAGTTGACCTATTGAGTAGATGAAAGATTGAAATTACCGATTAATCCTTGCGTTAGAGATTTGGACATAAAAGGAATGAGAATGTGTCGAAAGTCTGGTACTGTGTGCTCTCCTTAAAGGAAGAGGCATGTAGTTACAGAGTTCAGAAGAGCAGTGTTCGCCATAATAGCGATAGTAAAGAGAGAGAGAGAGAGAGAGAGAGAGAGAGAGAGAGAGAGAAAGAGGCACCAGTGCAGCGAACAGAGAGAGATTGAAGACAGTCAGTAAGAGGCGGGAAATTGATGAGATAAAAAACCTTTGATCCCACCCGGTTTGTGGGTTGAGCCATCCCACATATGAGAAGCGTATTCCTTACAGGAACGGACAAGATCCCTATACAAAGAAAGCAACTGAGTAGGGGTGAAGGAACGGCAGAGCCGGTACAGCACTCTTAACCTCTTAGAAGCTGTTTTGGAAAGAGAGTATATGCGATCTTTCCAGGAAAGGTCACGAGCAAAGGAAACGCCATGAATGTTAAAGAAGAAGGATGGATTTGTGTGTTGTTGAAAATAAGAGGATAAGTTTAGAAATAGTTATTGGTTATTCAAAGTGCAAAATATAATCATTTCGACAAATATTATTTCCCTGTTTAAAATCCGCTAGATGGATTTTCGCTTTAATTATAACCGATTGGGACTTATGGGCCACCCTGTATATATAAACCATGAAGTATAAATTTTGAATAAAAATAGTTTAGGATGTGGCATGAAGATGACGTTTTCGATCTCACCACAGATACTTGTATAATGGCAAGGGTGAAAAATGTTATTGAAAAAAAATAAAATTAAAAAAGCCAGAAATAAAACTTGGATGTTTCGGATCGAATATTTGACTTTCGAATATCTTAACTTGGTGAAAATTAAAAATTAATTAAAATTTTTAACCAGATATTTTTTTTTTTTTTTTTCACCATTTAATGTTTAAAGTTAAAATTAGTTTATCGTTTTATTCGTCTCTTATGAAGACGGTATGAATTTCTGTCTAGATGAGAGTTGGTCATCAGGAAGGAGGGTTTTTTTTAATACTCTCATTGGGATATACTGTAAGTGATGTTTCAAATATTTCTCTCTCTCTCTCTCTCTCTCTCTCTCTCTCTCTCTCTCATCTGTTTCTCTATATCTCTATCTTTTTTGGTTATAAATTGTCAAAAATTACTTAGAATCGAAACGTCGAAACGAGGATGCTTCTGGATTGCGATCTCGTCTTAAACGCTAACTCCTTTTTATCCGTCGTCGTGGCGTCCGAGGAACGTCCATGTTAGGCGTTTGGAGAAGGCTCATAAAGGATTTTAGAGACACGAAAGTAGTCGTAAACAGAGGCCGAATTCCTCAATAAAAATGGA